>JABBOT010000014.1:3577988-3797595 GCA_016165875.1 Acanthopleura granulata
ACTAGTTCACAAATACAGAGGATCTGAACTAGTGAGTCGAATTTCACAAACTGTAGTCAAATTAATCATGGAATTTAATTTGGGGTGTGACAAGTGAGAGTGGTAAGTCTAAGAAATAGTTGGCGAAACGATCCCCTATAGCTATACTCAGCTATTACTCAGTTCGAAAAATGGCCGTTGACAAGTTAGTCGGGTTTGTGGTGGTCTCTAGATACGCACTGACTAGGGACGAGCCGTCAAAGTCATCACGGATGTGCGGATTTCCCATTAAGCGGGTCAAGATGGCGTATGGTCGTCTGGAAACGCTTTTGATGGATTGCCCTAAATTAAGGGGAATCAGAATCTCCGCAGAGAAACGAGATGGCCTTTGAGGACACTCCATCAGCTATTGTTATGTGTCAGATCTTAGCGGATTTAGCCACACACACTGGAACATAAACCAATGCCTTGTCATTGAATAATAACCTTGGCGACTTGTAGCCCTGACATTTTCTGTTTCTCTTCAAATAATCGGATTAAATACTTTGTCTCATCAACGGCTGGTTATAACGTGCTCGGCTTAACTGCGAATCAATTGGCCAAGGGGTCTAGTCAAATTCCAGATCTTGTCAGCGACGACGAATGCAAGAGTCCGATGAATCGGACATAACTCGACATCTTCTACTTCACTGCGAATTACCACTTATCAATGCATCCAGGTCAACACTTTAAGGACTGGCGTAAGCGTAAGGTTGGAAAAAACTGACGTAACAGTAAGGACGCACAAATGGTGCATTCCCTTTGATGATAAATATGGATTTTGATTTTCTTCAGATAACTTGACCAATTGACTGCGGCATGGTTTAATCGTCTGTCGTAGCCTTCGTAGCTCAGTAGGTTAGCGCGGTAGCACATCGTAATGACCCAGGAGCCTCTCACCAATGTGGTCGCCGTGATTTCAAGCCCAGCTCACGCTGGCTTCCTCTCCAGCAGCACGTGCCAGCAGTCTGCGGATGCGGATTATTTATTTACTTGGCTGGTGTTTAACGCCAAACTCATAAATGGTTCGCCGTGAAATTCATGTTAGGCGAAAATATTTTTTGAAACGAGAATAGGGGAGTGTGAACTCCTTTGTCGCAGAAGGAAAAAAGAGTTAACTGTGTCAGGTGACTTGTCAAAAATGTCAGGCAATTTTGCTCACTTTCATTTACCGATCATCTGTCTCGCCCTGCTAGGAGGTAGAAACGACCTGTCCTTTGTTGGTGAGCTTCTTAAATTAAAGAACTTCCAGCTCCTCAATTTTCCCTATTGTACGCCTAGTCTAAATAACTTTTTTGGAGACCTTTCTGAGACGCCCATGATATAGTAAATGTAATCAGAAATAGTTGCCTAACATTTTTGACAGGTCACATGGTACAGTAGGGCTTTTCTTACCTTTAGCGAGTTCGAACTCGAACCTCCCCTATTGCATGTTGTCAAATAGAATCGTTTTCAAGTGTCAGTCCTATTATTTGACGCCTAGAGGCAGGATTTTGGATCATACAACATTTGTCTCAAATTTTCAGTTATATGAAAAACATTGCAGAAGGGTTTTCGCCTCTTTTTTATTCAGAAGTCAACAACACCGCTTTCGTCTAAGTGAAACATTACCTACTATTGTAACCATTGTCACGAACTCTGTTAATGTTCATTTAACATTTCTAATCATTTATTGTGCAGACTTACCATAATTAATTCTTACATAGTATCTCCCTGCCCCCCCCCCGATATTATTTATTAATTATAATTATAAAAGATGAATTCCTAAACTGTTTTTGTGTTCTGCAAACACATACACGTTGTTGTAGGACAATACTGTTGTTCTGATTTGGTGCTCTGCAAACACGTACACCTTGCTGTAGAACAATTCTCGTGTTCCGTTTCCGTGTTCTACAAACACTACAAGTTGCTCTAGGACAGTTTTCGTTCTCTACAACCACGTACATGTCGCTCTAGATCAGTTTCCGTGTTCTCCAAACATGTACAGGTGGCTGCAGGACAACTTCAGTGTTCTGCAAGAAAAATAAAATTTTCCACATGTAAACTCCAAAACAAGTATGAAGATGATTTCAAATACAATGAATATTTTAAGTAGAAATATAATACCTTGGCCTGATCTTGTGTATGGGGCTGTCAACGCCCTGAAAAAGGCAGCGGTCGTAAATTCTACTCCTTATAACACCCTGGTGCAATCTGGAACCTGGTATATGGGGTACCAGACTGAACCCTACCAATATGGTTTTATATGGAACTTTACAGGTTACCCCTTGCTGCACTTTCGTTTTTAAGTGTGTAGGGCGGTCGGGTTTATGTGTCAAGGAAACCGGGTTGCCTCTTGAGATAGCTGTAACTATCAGAACTAACTAGAGGTGGAACTGAACCAACCATCTCACCGGTCATGGTCTGAGGCAAATGAAGGTAATGTCTATTGAAAAGCAAGTTCGGAACATAACAATCTTAGATAATGTGCTGTCTAACACTGACTTCGAATAACCAGTTAAATGTGTATACACGATGTATAAGATTTCAGGGAGATCTGGCTTTATGGTGACCTTTACGTAAGATTAGCCTCGATGCTTTGGAAGTGTAATGCAATATATGCCCACACGCCTTGCTCTCAATATTGGGTTACTGGTACCATTGTCTAAATATAGTCATTTCAGAATTTCATAAACAATTCTGGTGTTCGTTTTCGTTAATAATTAATATCTGATGTGTAAAATGATGAATCATTCGTCGGTTGTAGAGCCAATGACCTTTTATCCCCCTGTTTTGGGCTTTCCATTAATTTTATTACGTCAAAATTGATCTTTGTGTTTTCCCAGAAGATTCAGCTACAGAAACGCTAGAATTGTAGCCCGGAAATATCTTTTATGTTCTTTAATACGTTGTATCCTTGATGAAAGGTATCGCCTTGACACGAAAAAAAGACGCATTATTTGCAGATAAGGATTTCCCACCAAAATAGATGTTTTATTCACAGATAACACAATGATTCTTGATGAACAAAGGTTAATACTACCTTGAAGAAATGAAGAAAAGTAAAACCTGTGTTAAAATAGGGCTTCTATAATTATGAAAGATGGATTCCTGTATTGTTCTCGTATTTTGCGAACACGTACATGTTGTTCTAATACAATTCCTGTGTTCTGGTTTCGTGCTCTGGAAACAAACCTATCAAGTGGCTGCGCATGTTGGGTAGAACATCTCCATGGAGATCTAGCACCCTTCAGCGACCATTCGTTTTGCAGTGTCGTTTAATTATTCATTTCAGATTCTGACCAGACATGTTCCACCTAGTTAATTACCATGATGTCCACATTAATTACACGACCTAATGAAGCACAAACGCCTCGCCATTAGAACACATGGAATTTGGAGGAACAGAGGAAGGACCACGGCATTTTTACTGGAAAGTATTCAGTTTGATATGCTCAGCAGAGAATCAACAGTATCGATTGATATCCATCAATGCATTATGTTTGGGATTTAATCTTTCTATTTCATCCACTGAATGGCTTAGCATAATAAATAAGCAAAGTAACTCCGAAGAAAGTCACTTTTACGTTCTCAATATTTCGAGTGTAATTAAGTCATCCTCTGGAGAAATGTGCCACTAAAGTTGCTTGGTTCAGAGCCCTCATCACCCGACCACATAAGATTTGCAGCAACCGTACACTGTTCAATAAGGAACTGGGAAATGTGAAAACATTCATGTCTTGGAATGAATTTCCCAAGACGGTATGTGATAAACTTATAGAGAAGTTAAATCGACAGATTTCCACCCCCTGGGTAAGCCCAAAGACATTTGGACAAATATCCCATATGCCGCATGACAAAGTGAGCGGATTTTTTTGAGATACTTGTCCAAGATACTCCACCTACTGACTGGGCAAATAAAAATTGTCACCCGCAAGCAAGCAAAGAAAATCTCGAACATGATCACCAATAAGGATCCAACGCCGCCAGAATAGAGAAGCAACATGGTTTACCAGTTCAAATGGTCAGGATGTTCATCTGGCTACACAGGGAAGGCGGAACGCTGCTTAAACATATTAAGGACTTAATCGACCTTACAGACAGGTTCAATGATATGCCACCGTCTCCAGTGTACCCCCTTTTATTACATAACAGTCAGGTTATTGACAACTCACCCAGCTGGAATGAACTGTTATTTAAAGAAGAACGAGCTATCAGGCGAAACAGCCATTTGCTGAATCATGTTAAGGCCTCTAGGGAACTAAAAGTGTTTAGATAAACTTTTGTGTTTGGAATTAAAACTTACAGAATAATTGTCATCCAGACACGACTTTTTGAGATCCTATCCTCTATTTTAGATGCCTTCTGTAATTGTTTACCGCCATATATAGATATTTTTGCATGAATTACACATGCATATGCGCTATTGTGTTATAACCGAACTGGTACCTACTCTTAATTTATTTTAATTTTTAATTTCTTGGACCCTCCACGTTCAACCAAATGTTGATTTGGTACTTTACTGTTATGTCATCATACACAATATGTGTAATTCTTTGTTGATACTGTCATAACCAATTCGGCTGACTCAAAAACAACACCATAAATGATTATTACCATGCAGCCCTATCCTTATCAGATTTTCTACTATAATTTTCTGGGAGCCTACTGCATGTTTGTGTATATATATCTATAACGTACCCCACATGGCATTTCTCCTGAGGATGACTTAATTAAAATAGAAATGTTGAGAACGTCGAAATGAATTTCTTCGGAGTTACTTGCTTACATATTAATAAGCTTTGTTGCAGTGCAAAATCGAATTGGATCTGGTACGCATTCCAGGCACCCTCTTTCACATAAAAAGCTGAAGTTTAGAGATGCTTGTTTGTTTGTTTGTTTATTATTTACGACGATAGTTAAATTTGTGTCGAATTTTATGTATTTTATTTCTTTTCTTTTTGTACTCTTTCTTTTCCTGTCCAGGTTTCACCATCTCCATTTTTTGGTGTTCTCCCTTAACCCTCACAGTTCACGTTTCAACAACAAATACTGCAATTTCTGTTCAAACTTAACACTCTCGCATAGTTCATGTTTCAACAGTGACAATTTTCTGAAAAACTTTCGTGGGAAAGCTGTCCATATTATTAGCAAATGTCAATTGTTTGGCTGGCGTTTAATGCCACAGTCGAAAACACATTTCTATGTGTCAGGCTGACGTATTGTGACGTATAGTGATGACACTTAACACTCTCTTGTATTTGATAAGGAAGTCTGTAGTTTACTTACAGCCAAACTAGACATTCATTAACTTGCATTCTGACGAATATTCCTTGTAAAAACCTACATTTGATAGGTTTGATTTAGGCCCTGAGCTACAAAGACACTTTGCTCTGTTCATTAGCCACCAACAAATCAAATAGACACTAATAGTAACGAAACCGACGATAGGAATGCATGCTGTGTTTGCTTCTGTAATGCTCGTATCAAACCAAGAAACAATACATTCATGGTGGTTTTAGCGGAAAATATTTTCTTTTCTCTTCTGCAGCGAATGCAATAAAGACAGAATACTTGTCTGAACCGTTCCACATGTTCTCAACAAATCACAATCCGTTCTCTTCTGTAAAGCCTGCATGACAAACACAGAATATTTTCTGTTGTCTTTCACAACACCT
The DNA here is from genome assembly GCA_016165875.1 of Acanthopleura granulata. Classification (NCBI taxonomy): domain Eukaryota; kingdom Metazoa; phylum Mollusca; class Polyplacophora; order Chitonida; family Chitonidae; genus Acanthopleura; species Acanthopleura granulata. Next base: position 3,583,664 of record JABBOT010000014.1, read on the forward strand.
ATAAGAAAGGAAGAATACAGACTTGGTTTCTTTGTAATGTATGCAATAGACGAAGAATATAATTGAAAAGCTATTTCTTTTCTCAAGGTAAAGCCTGTCACAAACACGCGACGCATTTATGTTCTCTTCACCTGTAATGAGTACATATCACACTTAATAAAGCACCGTTCTATTTTCTTCTGTAACAGTGGTAACAAAATAGATCTTGTGCTATTCTGTTATGGCAAACACCTCGTCATATCTATCATTAAAACCTTGAAAAGAAAAGACAACAGAAAGTACAACCAAAGTTATTTCAGAAGAGGGTTCCATACAGACCTAAACGGGATTGGCATTTTTATGACTTGCTTGGCAACTTTTTAAAGCTGTTTTTAATCTGGGTTTCTTACGAGGCCAAGGGATGTGCCATTTTAAAGAAACCAGAAATAGTTTTCGTGTCATCCTCTTCAGCATTAGAAGCCAGAAACTCCTTTGTGCAGGTCCCCTTTATTATTGCAATCGAAAGCGAAGCATTGTGCCCTCCTGGCTGAGACCTTAGGGAATGACCCCACGCGTATTTTACTATCAGTTTCGGGCTGAAAATGGCTTAAAAGTGTATCAGAATTGCCGAGTTAACAGTTAACTTCTACATGGCAAAATGATGAACTACGAACGGGTGACGTCACTGCGGAAATATATGCTTTTTCGATCGGTAGAAATATCTGGCCCTTGATTGGTTAAAATTGAGAACATGGCGACCCGTTCGATTTTCCCTACGTGGGCGTTTTTGCTAACGTTGAACTGCGATATCTCGATTTTCCAACTTCGCAAAAATTAAAAGTGACGTTTTTCGAACTATGAATGGGAGTTTTTTGATAAATATATACATTTGGTTCAGAGTTGTCTTTTCTTTTAACCCTTTGAATGTACTTTCTGAAAGGTATGGTGGTAGTACCAGTTCAAACCAATACCAAATGGAAGACAAAGCTATGTTTCCTTGCTCATGAGAAGTGTAAACACTCAGGTCTTAAGGTGAAAGTATCCCTTATCCATTCTCTCAGACTACAATGCTCGCTAAAGCCGATGGCCCTCATAGATGTAATAATATAAAACCCGGCAAAAAATACCTCAGGAAAACATGTTTATTTTTCTAAAGGGGTCAGCGCCTTGTGGCGGATTTAATATGCTATAGGAGTCTTTTAGATCAGCATCCATTAAGAATCACCATGAAAGGAAGCAAATTCTGTGCTTTTCACTCGTCTGTGCATGTTTCCCTATGCATTTTTAATTAAAATTCCGGCTTTTTCTTCGCTGCTGTTATTTATTCCTGGGTTCGCTATGGAGACTTCCTCATTATTGATTCAGTTACGGATTGACTGTGCTTTAATGTGATGGCATTACATGAATCATTCCGCCTCTAAAAAACACGACATGTTGATTTTGTACGCTGATTAAAGGTTAACAGATTCTCCTGGCAAAATACTCAGCCATCTGACCGGGTTATTACATCAAAATAGAATCATCTTCCTTGTATGTTTTCATTAAGGGCTTTTGTTCTGAACATATAAAAGGATTTTCATATCTCCACGCCGTCCAAAACCGAAGGAGAAATACATTGTTCTCTATCTGCTGAATATGAGAACATTTGAAAATGCAACACCACTTCAGGGCTATAGAAGAAGCGAATGTAGGCCAAATGCATTCCGGTATAATTAGTTTATTTAAACTTTTGGCCTACTTCATCAAAGGCATCAAGTAGGCTCCGATCGATGAGTTTGTTCCCCGAATAGCCCTGCATTCAGACCTCGAACGTTTATCCCCGTCCACAGATTTATTATATGTATGCACCAGAAAATAATGGGAAATGTCAGCCCAAAGGCCACTAAAAAACTCCCGACTTTTTTTCTGATGTTTTTACTGAATTATAAATGCACTGAAATACTTCACCAGCTGGTTTCATTGAACACGTGTACTGAAGCCGGGGAATGAATACAAGTGACAAAGCAGGCCTTCCTACACGAGCTCGCCACGATATGGCTGAAAAATTGCCGACGTGGCGTAAAGCCTTAATTATTCATTCCTATACCAGCTGTTAGCCGTGCTTCATGGACGTTCTGGATCAGTAATCACAAAAGCAGTTTTCAAAACAACGTCCAAGACAAACCACTAAAAGAAGAAGAAAAATATAAAGTAGGAAATCAAGAGAGATTAAAGCAACCAGATTCATGCCAGTCGCTTTTATTTAGTGACTTCAAGGCGCAAAGAATGTTGAGGCGTTTGAAACTACTTTCCACACTTTGACGAAATAATAGTCATACAAGGTCTGTCCGTTTGATAGATCTGGGCTGTATGCTTGAAGGCTCTCTGGTAATCTCCTTCACAGCTATATATGTTTGACCTAGTTTAAAAATGACTACTACGTACAAAAATCGCCTAGCTTCGGTGATGTTAAGTAAGGAGCTATTCGCATACCAATAAAAAAATATTATGGGCAAAATGAGTGCACATCATGAGGCATCGTTAGTGCAGGTTGTTTTACTTCCCTTATGAAACATCGGCTGTTATTTTGCTTTATTTGCTTGCTGCACTAATCGATTACCGATTAAACTCTCTCATTCATAACAATTGCCTTACCAGCATTAGGTTTCGAGATTGGAAACTATATAATTATGCACGTGACGTCTTGACTCGGCGTTAAAACAATGGAGTTGAACGCAAACATTGCAAGACTGGTCGGCATCGTGTCGAAAAATCGGTCGTGATTATATGGATGCTCAGTATAACTGCCTGGTGTATATCATGTGTATGGCAAGATGTCATAATGAAGCCGGTGTGTAGTATTTAAACAGTATGTCAATTGAAACAGGAAAAATACCATCATGACAAGTATGAATTTTTCGCTATGCGGAGTCCGTCTTTGGTGTCTGAGGTAATGATTTTACCATTTAATTGCGCTCAATAAAAATGACCTTGTGGGTTTAAGGATTTTGTTAATAGCAAAACCCAGAAGGTTTATCTTTTCTACCGGTCCTTGTCATTCTCGTGGATGTGTTATTTGTGTGTGTCATCATTTTAAAATACACAAAGGGTATTCTGAAATAATGTTTCAGATATTAGAAGCCAGCAGAGAGAGAGAGCCGTGTATCAGAATGCATGTTAAAGAGGTCAGTGAACTCTGATTTATCAATACTTTTGACTAGTGTGTATCCGCCTCCGTTTCCCGAAAAACACACAAATTTATATCTGGAATGGAACTTTGAAGCCTGTCCTACAAAAATGATACCACCCAACAAGTAGAAAAATGAAAAAGGATAGTCCAGGGGAGCAAAAGAAAATATGTCTATAAATAGAAAAGAACTAGCTGCGTCCTTTTCGACCCGGGAGCATTAATTGTGGTGTGTAGCCAAATGTTCGTTGATGTTGTTGACGAAGCCTTGAGAAAAGGAAGTAGTGTAGCTAATATCGAGCCAGCATGTTTATAATGAGGAACGCGTAAAACTCCTTCCCGGCTTTAACAAAGCGGCACAAAGCCATGCACCCCTTCGTTCTTTCCTGCAGTACATGACAATTTTCGGTACATATGTACTCATAGAGGACTTGGGCAGTACACAAGCACTGAAGCGACACAACAGAAAACGGTGTGTTTGACTGTGATTTGGGCTATGTGTGGCCGGTTAATCTCCCATTAGCAATACATCATATACTGATGCACAAAAATGGTGTGTAGCATTGAGCAGCCAGTCGTTCGAAAATTCGTTCAATGGTAAAAACTAACTACCGTACTCTTCTGAATATGTGTTTCTGTATTCATTTTTTGCGTTTTCTTGTTTCTGTTGTTGTTGTTTTGCTTGCTTTGTTTCAATGCCGTAGCCAAGCATTGTTAACTTACATACATGGCCGGTCTCTTGGAGAAAACCTCGCCATTCCACAGGTACTAGACGAACTACATTTATTCTTAAAGGCGAACCCTAACGTGCGGGAACTACATTCGAACCTGTGACAGCAGGGGCGGAGTGTTTTTCGCTCTAAGCGCGCACAGTTAAGCCTCGCAGGGCCGCAATTTAAAATAAGGTATAAAATTGCCAGATTGTGTCCCATGTGCATGCCAAGTGTTACACCCTTTATCTTCGGATAAGCTTCTATCTGTTTCATCGACTGATCTTGAAAACTTCTCAGCGTAAATGAAATTCCGTTCAGCTTATCGAGGTAGCAGTTATTTTAGCCAAACAAACTCGCAATCCGGAAATTACCATATTGTATATATGTCGTTTGGAAAAATGAAGTTAAGGAGTTGATTTAAAGGCGGAAATGGAAAAAAAACCTTCCAAACGTAAAATATGGGTCATTTTCCTTAAATTGATTGGAATATATATTGATATCCCACAGCTGCGTATTTCATTTATCTGCCAATGAAAATAATTTTCTTTTAGCAAGAAAATTGATTTCTGTCTTTCCGAAAAATGTAAAGAGGCAATCGAACTGCCGATGTTTTGCCGATGTGTGACCACACTGATAATGCTACATGCTTTCATAAGTAATAAAGCTTAATTTTCCTACTGGATTCTGTACTGCTGGCGAAAAACTGCCATTACATAGTGTCTTAAAAGTACTTTTATAACGTTCGCCTCCTGGGCTGATTCAAGGATACTATTGTTTTAAAAGTAATCATATTTCCTTCATATTATGCAGAAATTAGTGGAAATTGTTTTTGGACTTTTCGAGTCTTTACTAGAAGCAAATTATTACTCTGTATATATGAAGTAACTTTTCCGTTGTGGTTGTAAAATAATATCCCGTTGAAATGGCTCAAATGTAAAGCTCGGAAATAGATTCTATGTTCCTGTTACTGTCTGGAGATGAATGAAATCCGGAATTCTTTTCCAAGCAAGATTTCCTGACAGTCTGTGCATGTTTGCTTGTGTTTATAAATTTTGGGAACATAAAAAGAGCTTTTGTTAGGAACCCGAAAGCTATAGTTGCTTTGGGCGTCCGCGTATCAGAGATGCAAGTATTTGTGTTGTAGTTACAGGCAACGTGTATACGAATGTCGGTTTCGACGCCTAGATTGGTGTCAAATCCCCGTCATTATCGCTATTATGACTTTGAAAAATTCCTTATTAACAATCCACGTGTGCATTACAGAATTTGTGTATGTCCTGAAATATTTCACGATTGTGAAGCAGTTGTTAATTTTAGGACTGTAATGATAATGTGCATGTCAAATAACGCATTTCATGTCGCTTAACACAAAGTTGTTTATTGCTCACAGAAACGAAACACATGCACACGTGAAACATGCTACACATCCATTTCATGAGAAGCAAATTCTTCCTCATCTGATTTTGGAGTGGAAACCAGGTAAATTTGGACGTATTTTCGCTAGTATCTTTTGAAATGGCACGACGTAGACTCTCGGAAGCATTGACATAGCAAATCTTTGGTGTGGATGTGTCAGGCATGTCATTTAAGGCCATTGGACGAAAACTGTAGTTATGGTCTGGGGATGTGCTTCACATAGCTGCAAGTTGCCATTAGTGACAGTAGAAGGGAAATCAGAATGGTCAACTATACATCCTGGACATTCTGGATCCTGTTGTCGTACCTCATTTCCACAGCCACCCATTGGGTATTTATGGATGACAACGCCAGACCACATGGTGCTCAAGGTGTGACCGACTTTCTCGAGAATGAAACGATTGTGACACTTCCTTGGCCTGCAATTAGCCCCGATCTCAACCCTTTGCCGCATGTCTAGGACACGACTGGTTGTCGTGTGCAAGCAAGGGATTTACCGGTACATGATCTGGCCCTACTGGAAACTGCCTTGCACAAGGAATGACAGCGGCTTCGCCTTCAGAGTATCAGGAGACTGAAAGGTGGTATGGGTTCAGAATGTTATCCAGGCACAGGGCAGATAAACTCGACATTGACGTAAAGCGCTTTACGATATGCCAAATGACGTTTTCGTTGATTAATTTCAACCACTGCTTCAACACTGCTCACTCCAGAACGATATTTGTAAAGCCATTGTTTTACATCAAAACCAGTGATGATAGAAATACATGTGTGTTATCATTAAAACACATGGACTCATTTTGTCGTTTTTCATTAGCCAAATGGTCATACGGTTCACAGTCATATTTTACACTCTTTTCAAACAGAAGAACATTAATAGCATGTGTACAAAATCACCACAGTAAAAACCGGGAAAAGTGGGGAGGGGTGGTTAATTAAGTTCTTTGTGTATATCTTGCCCTAAAGTTCTCTCATGTGTTGTACCAAACTGTCAAGATCAGCCGCTTGTATTGGCTTTTCTGTGCTATACTTTCGTGCTTGTCTAGTAACGTGGAAGCCTGATTATCTGGTTTTAAGTGGCTGTGGAATGAGTGGATATGTGACGACTGGTGTTGGTAGTGTTGGTTTGGCCGTTCTCTGCTGGCCCATGTAGGGAGAGGTAAACAATTTCACGGAAGTCTAATCTGAAAAGGTCCTTGCATTGGTACGATTGAGTTGTTCCTCTTCATAACTTTATTCTATGGTGTTCCTTTTATGCCACTATAGAAGCACTTGTATCAACCCCAAAACTCAACGAACCCAAAACTCGATACCGTGCTTCAAAACTCGACGTCGACTTTGTGCGTTCGGTGTTTGCCAGTTTTAAGCTTATTTTAAACTCGACGTCGTGTTTCAAACAACATAATATTCAGGCTGACTTTTTTTATTTGATTTTTTTATTCTTACTTGTCGGCACATTCGCTTTTTGACCTTATCTCTTGGCAACGAACCCCCTGCGCTGGGAGCTGGCAAGGTAAGCTACATGTAACAAACAAAGTTTAGTACACATACATTTGTACATACAGTTTCTATACCCAGCTCAGCTTTGAAGTTTTAATTAGTAAAGACTGCCAAGGAAAAAAACATATTCAGACTTGCACAACAAATGTATAACTTACATTGGTGCAAGTGTACAACTGGTAGGCGATGACTCCTGACTAAGCATTAGAGAAATCCAGCGGTTTAAAACAGTTCATTCTCGACGGGTTTTATTAGAACATTTCTACTTTCTATTCCGCCATCCTGACTCATGTAGTCCCGACTTGGGAGACGGATTGGAACGATTATTGGTGGCCTAAGGCCCCGGGGTCCGCAGAATGTAAGAGAGAAAAAAAAGAAGAGAGAAAGGGTTTAAGACTGATTAGCCCAGTTTGGCGTTCTAAATAAAGGAGGCAATCAAGAGTTAGCCGACTCTTGAGTCAGTGTTCTGCAAGTGGGATCCTCACTATGACCCTCTAGTGATACAGCATCAGGATACACCGATATTGGCACCGGTCACTCCAACGAAACACTGTGAGGGTCTTATCAAAACATTGTTTCGGTCCAAAGCGACGTTAAGCCCTATAACCAGCTTTGATATCCACATCAGCCTCCTGGGTACGTTGTCGGCTCGAACGATTCAAGCGCTAGCTACTTTCGACTTCCAGGTCCCAGCTCGATAGGGTGTAACTTGCTCTCGATGCGCTGGTTGTGGTCTTCAGTCAAAGAGTTTTGTCGGTTGTCTGGTGAAGGTTGGTGTTTTACTTCAGCACTTCGGTTTGCTAGGCTCCCCCACTTGACCGTCATGATATAAAGTTAAAACGGATTACGTACGGCGCCAGTACCAATCGAAATAGTAAATAAACAAGGAAATAAAGAAATGCATAACCTTCTGATGTAACTTCACAGAGAGGCCAAACTTCAGTTGGGGGTTGAATGCATACTTAAAGGAAATGACCGGGGAAGTATTGCGCCATTTGTGGTAAAAGAGTATAACTTGGAGATTTTAAAAGCACAATAATTTTCTTTTAGTTCCGAGATTACACAAAACCCACACTCAGTCGCGAATAATAATTACTCTTCACGTAAAAGGGAATGTTACTGTGAAAATAATTTAGATCAATCAAGAAGCTGAATTATATGAAGCTATATATTGCCCAACGCAGACACCTGCTGTTGTTTAGTGAGTATAGAGCATTGTTTTTGATTAAAATGATCTTTTAATCTTTTTAATTTTTCCTATTCATTTACCAGCGAACAACGTCATAAATACAATGTAACACCAGGATATTTTTAAGAATACAGCAGAAGATTTTCATTCAGTTATACAGTTATATTCATGGACAATCCTTTGAGGATTTGTTCGTAGGGTTTCTTTCATATCATTTTAATAGTTCTCTGCTGTTTGTATTCTGACCAGAGTAGCAATTTAAGTCAGGAGTTTTGTCGGCTACCTGCTGAAAGCTGGCGTTTTACTTCAGAGCTCCGGTTTCCTCAACTCCACAATCTGACCAACATAATATGAAGTTTAAACTGATTATGTGCGGCTCTGAAAACTAACCGTATAAATAAATAAAAAATAACCCACCAAACGAAGGAATAAATAAACAAATAATTGCTGAAGATTCTGCTCTAGCCACACCGAGAGAGCTAGTCCACGATACCCTTCAAGCAGGGGTTGATTTCATGCTTATGACGGCGTTCTCCACTACTTAGGATATACTTATGATTCAAGTCCTTGTGTCAGTTTTATTATCCCTAAGATCATTCAGTACACTGTTGCAAAATTTTGCACGTATTCAATGACAAAATTAAAACAATGCTTGACTCATCAAACGATAGCATAAACCAATCAATGAGTGATTGAGGCCTAACACCTCTTCAGTAAAAAAGAACACATTAAAATCTGGGAAACAGCAAACGATTTATTTCTTCATTTATTTATTTATATGATCTTTAACGTCGTGTTCAAGAGCATTATGGTGGGAGAAAACTTGCAGACCTTCCACCTGTACAACTGGGAAGAGTCGAAAACCCGGCTCATATATTTTTAAAATATATAATCTACGAAACTGTATACAGAAATGCATTAGAATTATATTTTATGATGTACCCCAAAAGCCTTTAAATATTTTATGACGCTTTCGTCATCAAAGTGATGGAGAAAAGTACTGCAATCGAAGCACCCAATTCATTTCAATACTTGCCAAAATAAATGATTTGTTCTTACGAAAGACAAATATTAAACACTTAAAAATGTGTAGACAATCATTTACAAACCTTCGAACACATGATGCCACTACACGAAAATACTAGGACGTTAGCTTCGTGAAGTTCCCGGGTGTCCTCTACCAGTTCACAGGTGACACCATGGCTGGAGACTTCCTTCCTTTGACGGATGTGTAGCTCGGACACACCAGATGGGGTTGAGCCAGTCGGACACCCCAGACTCTTACCTCTCACAATGTTAGGATTTCAGAGTCCAAATGAAGCTGGACTTTCACGTACCTGGCGTAAACTGGTCCGCGACAGGGGAAGTTTACGATGACACCAGAGCCTATTTGACCAGGATGATAATGAAACTCAAACTTCTGTCCAAGAGAGTCGCTTCTCCCTGAAGATTCTGCCACTTTGCTACTGTGAAGTTTCGGACTTTTCCTGAATGACTTAAGCAATTAGTTTTCTCGACGCTTTGCATCTCGGCCACAGATCCAAAGTCTACTAACCACCAGGGGTCAGGTACTGGAGCATGAATGTAGGTACACGAATCGGAATGAAACTATGGGTCAGCATTACCATCGGCAGCCTTCTCGGGATCGTAAGCAATTCTGCTGAACATATAATCTCTGCGTTCACCCACTGCTCGAGTAGATGCATTCAGTGCCAAGCTTTCTATTTCCAATGCCGAGGTAAATAGGATGCCTGTAGAAAATAAAAGTAGAAAGAAAGATGTAAGGTTTGTAGGCCCACTTGTAAGTCCGTTTCCGATTTTTTGTTCATGTCCAACTTTTAAGAGGTGGTTAGGTTTTTGGGAGATACTGGGGTTAGGACAGACATGATTACTGTCACGCAGACTGAAGAGTGAGGGCAGTACAGTTCTATAGCAGGAGAATGTAGCGGATTAGAGACCACAGATCCTTCATAACACGATTTAGACTGCCAGGAAATTTGCAAGTTGAGCCATTGTATTTTCCTGATTCTGACTTCCATATTTGCTAATGTTGTTGTTGTTACATTTCATGTTCATCACTGAAATTCACACCAAAACGGTAAGGATACCATGTCACTGTATGCGATTGGTAGAGTAATTCCCTGGTCTAATATATATGTATATACAGATTATGATTTCGGTAGATGCCAGCATTTCAGCCGACGATTCTCCAGTTACTTTCCATAGGCCGCTGGCTTCCTCTGGGTTTACTAGCTTCCTCCACCTGTGAAACATGCACAGCTGTGAAGCTGAATTCCTGAAGCGCAATGTTGCTGTTCCTGTAGCTGTAGCGTAAACGTTGCATCTTTGTTTACATTATGTTTGTTTATATCTTCGCCATGCTGGTGCATCTTTCTGATAGTGAAATTTGTTTGGTTCTATTCAGCTTGAACCGCACAAAGGATGAGAATTGAATAAAGAGTGTGTGTGCAAGACAGTGGCATTCTGTTGATCTTTATGGAAGGATTACAAAAGATCTAAATAGCCTATGTCTTAAGTTCCATGGGCCTAAAATTCTGCAAGCAAGGATTCTAGCCAATTGAATTAGTGGGCTGGCTAACCCCTACGTTCTATAGACAAGGTGTGGATTTATGCAAAGTATTTATATATAATACACCGCGGTGTAAAGAGAAACATTAAGGAATATTAAAATATCGCTAGACCTAGTTCAATGAAAATTCGTAGAATATCGAAAATGACGTCTGATTTCAATCCCTTATTTATTCCATTTTTCCTTTTGTTTGTAAGGAATAAAATAATCACAGAAATTATGTGGCTGTCCAAGGTAGCCATCCGGCGGCTCAACTTTCCATCTCGGTCTTGCTCCCAGCCAGCAGCATCATACAGGTAAGGCTGGTGAGGTAAGTTGCTGTAATATTTTTGGACTCAGGCATAATCTTGGTGCCGTTATAGAGGCACTTTAGTCCAGAATGATTACAACGTATAAAACACAATCCGGAAATCGCGGCCTTTTTTTTTCGGGATGAGCGAAAATAAAATAACGTCGTGATTTTAAATCTGTAGGCTACATAGCTATCACGTGACTTGAGCTATACCCGGAATAATCCGAAAATAATTTCTGTCGGATTTCTGGATGCAAGATAAATTCAATTTTTTAACTGACTTATATCTTTTCTTAAATGGCTTATATCTTTAATTTAACTATTATTATTATTATTATTATTATTATTATTATTATTATTATTATTATAATTGTTATTATTATCATCATCATCATTATCACCCGCCTCTTACCTCGTTGTACTTATGAATCCCATAAATGTGACACAGAAAATGAGAATATGATTGGTGTTGATAACGTCGTACTCGAGTATCTATCGCTTATATGAATATGGCGAACATTATGGTGGGAATCGGGGAAAGCCCACGGCCATCCACAGGTTGCTGGAAGACCTTCCCACGTACCACCGCAGAGGAAGCCAGAGTATATTTAATACTATGGGATACTCTGTTTATACCACATATACGCGAATGAATGAACGAATGATTCATTATGGCTTAAAGCCACATCGGCAATATATCAGCCGTATCATGACGAGAACATGTTGAAACCAGAGAGCCGTAAGTCGTTTTCAACATGATGCCATGAATGTTCAGAATTAAAAGAAAACAAACGAACGTTTCCAAAAGCAGTTAAAAAAATAAATATCAGTTAAAAGTCGAAAACCACAGTTGTTTCATATTTCATAGATTGTGCTATATAAAAACTATATATATGATGTATCCCAATGGCCTTCAAAAAATGTCTGACAGCATCGCCAGCGACGCTGTCAAACAAATTGAATACATAGTCTACTGTGTAGAAATTTTCCCGGACATGGTAGAGTTCACACAGTCAACAAGGATATGTTTGATGCCGTACTGGGCATCACATCAACACACTCGGGAGCACTGTGCCCATCCAGGATAAAACTGTGTTAGACGAGAATGTCCAATACGCCACCTTGTCAGAACGACTTGGTCTCTATGAGACATGCCATGGGAATAAGAATTATAACAAAAGACAGGATAAATAGCATGCAGTTTATTATGGACCTGCAAGTCCCATTCATCCTGCCAAGGCGACGAATTTCTGTAAGAATATTTGACCTAAAGTCAGTGGAAGGAATTTTTTTTATTTTTTTTTGTGAGTAGTTTTATGTAGAGCAGCTTTCGATTCCCTGTCCACGACTGTGTTTCCATGGATACCAATATAACTTGGTATCCAACAGAACATAATATCTTTACCTCTTTCAGTTAACTATTTTTGTATAAGCGATATTTCAAGAAGTAATGGATTTTTAAATTTATCATTTTCAATTGCAAAAAGGCAGGGTAACAAGTCACTACATATCATTGTTTTCTGGGTATATTAAAAAAAAGCATATGATAGGGCCAGGAGTATAGATTTGGCCTCGGCAGAAAAGATTGATCATGAGAACGGAAGACGAAGAGGAGAGGCTCGCTTTTCCAAGACAGCTGCATCTTTTGGCCCGTTAGTATATATAAATTTATAATCGGGATATTTGGCCTTAATTTCAGCAAAACTTTGCTGAGTTATAAGAGGATTTATATTTGATTGTTTATGTCGTCGTAGATCAAATATCAATTTACGTTGTGGAAGAAGCCAGGGAGGGGACTCCGGAAAATAGACTGGAGTTATATCCTCAAGCTGCATGGTAGCTTCACTATATCGTCACGAACACAAAGATCGAACGACGGGATCTTTTTAGAACATTTATTATATATATATCTACATACGAGGAATTGAAAACATAGTCGTAGACAGGGTTTGTTGGATGAGCTTTAGGCTTTGCAGCATATTAAAGGCTAAGTTTTATATGCCTGTGATATAAAGAAGGCTAGTCTCAACGTGTAAACTTTCCGCTGGTGAGGTTCTACCAGTACTAAGACTGAGCCTCAGACCTTGATGACGGACCGGGTGCAACATTTCAAGATACCATTTCCATGCAGAATCGTAAATGATGGACCCATAGACCACTTTAGAACTCACTAAAGAACGACAGAAATTTAATGAAACAGATCGGTCAGCACCCGAGTCGGTGCAAGACAAGACCTTTATCATATCGAGAGCCTTTGTAGATTTAGCTTTAAGCATTTTAATTTGGGAAATAAACGATAATTTAGTATCAAATGCAAGCCCTTATTGAAATCACATGTTCATTATTTATAAAACCGTCACGAATAAAAGTTTTGAAACGCTCAAAGTGATCTAATGTCTATCGACCTTGACGAAAACCACTTTATATATTGGGTATGAGGTTTTTGGTCTGTATAAACCAAACCAATCCATCATCCATTCCATAATCTTACAGTCGCACCTGGTAAGAGCTATGGAACGATAATTATTTGGATCAGTTTGATCCTTACCCGGTTTGGGGACCGGGATAATACACGCCTCCCTCCAATACGGGGGAAAATTACCAGCTATCCAAATATAATTAAGTAAGTCTCAAGTGGCTCAGATGGCAAATGGGTCAGAAACTTATAATATACGTTATTAGGATCACACGCGGTATCGTGTCCCTTTTTTAATGAAGCCTTAAGCTCTTCGATCCAAAAAGGACAATTATAGTCTTCTAGATTCTTAGAAGTAAAGGGCAATTTAATTTTTCCCTTTGTTTTTTAATATGCTGAAACTCAGTAATGTAATTCTCAGTGGAAGATTTCTGAGGTATTGTTTCAGCTAGTTTATTGGCTATATCAGATGGAGAAGTTAATAAAGTATCACCAACTTTCAAATGCTGAACGTTCGTCCTTTGCTGAACTATTGTTTTCGTTCTTGTATTAAGCTTCTAAACCATGGTGCAGACCTTACGCATGCGTGCTTTGGACGTCATGCCTGAAATAAAGTCCGCCAACAAAATCGTCTCTTGGACTTAATTAATCGACGAGCCTTAGCTTTAAATATACGAACCTGGTTTAAATTATCATTATTAGGACAGTGATTAAATCTGCGCTCCGCGTTTTTACGGCCCTTTTTGGACTTACGACAGTCATTATCATACCAGGGTTTACTTCTGGATTCCGGATTTGTCGAGGGCTTAGGGATGGTTCTAGCGTCTGCTGTTAATATAAGTTCATCAAATTTCAACAAAGGATGATCTGCAGCATTTAGATTTTCTGCAGTCTCATAGAACATCTCAAATGCCATCCAGTGTACTTTATCGAACTCCTGCCTGGCTGCACGTTCTTAAGAATTAGAAGTGAGATACTCTAGGATAACAGGAAAATGGTCACTAGCACAGAGATTGTAATGCATCTTCCAAGAAAAGTCCGGGAGAAGTGATAAACTCATGATAGTGAGATCGATAGCTGAATATCAATCATTACCTGGATATAAACGTGTATTTGAACCACCATTTAAATAACACAGTCCATCCTGAGATAAGAATCTTCTATTGCCTTGCCCTTTTCATTTATATTATTACTACCGCGTAAGAGGGTTGTGGGCATTAAAATCTCCCATAATTATAAAAGGAGGTATTCTTTTAAATGATGCAGCTGCGAAAGTGAGAAGGAAGAATGAGGCGGAATATAGACCGAACATAAAGTGATTGTTTCCGATAAAGAAACACGAACGGTCGTAGCCTGAAGATCCATATGGAGGGCAACAGGGCTGTGATTGACATTATTTTTCACGAAGAGAGAGGAGCCGCCACAATCTCTACCATCCTCGTTAGAATAAGTGCTATAATGTGTAAGATGTTTAAGGGATATGTTATCTTTGTCAGATGTCTTCAGGTGAGTTTCCTGAAGACAAAGGGGAATTTTAATTCAAATATTGAACTTGCTATGTAATGTCAATAAAATTAATCCTAAGCCGCGACAATTTTGCTGTATAATGTTGTCTAAGGAACACATTATCAAGGGAGGCGTATCGGTGACATGTTTGGACCAAGGGCGACCCTTCCTAGGAGATCTACTGCAAGACCCCACTGGTGCGGGTAATGTATCTATCATGTCCGCACTTCATGTTGAAGGAGCAAGGTCCTCCAACAATCCAAACTTATTGAAAATGTGGATTGTGTCCCTTGAGGCCTGAGACGAGCGCTGCTTAGGACATTTTGGATTGCGATTCTTAGTTTCTTGGTCAGGTTTTAATTTATCGGTTGTATTTTGTGTAGGAGACACGCACAGGTTAGAATTTGATTTATATTTTCCTGTAAATTTCTGACAGGTGACAAACCTAGTTGGGTTTCAGCCTAGTTTGGGTGAGAGATCAACTTGCACACTAAAGGGACAGATGAATATTGACTGTGACAATGTGGTTCTGTCGGAACTCAATGGATAAGTATTGAATTTCAACAGATTACCATTTATTTTTGACGTGAAACGTTTAACTTTTGCCACGCCTTGCGGTGCTAATTCGGCACAGATGTCGTCCTCAGTCAGATCATCCATGTCAGCATCGAGTTCACGAATACCTCCCTGACAACTGTTGACAGAGTTGTGAGGCGGAACGAAAACCGGCATGTCAGTGTTTGTTTTAAGAGAAAACTGACTTGTAGCCTGTTATCTTCGGGTACACTTAATCAAAATGCCACCAGATCTGAAATATTTTGACCTGTTTCACATCTCCTGCACCGCCTTTAGTGGATTCTCCTAATATCATTTTTGATACAGGTTTTCAGGATTTTTAGTAGATATAACCAGAAACGCAGGCCAATTGCTATTTGGTATAAAATCTAAATCCGATAATACTTTATTTTGCCTCTTGTTAGCAGCACTTGATGGCTGAGAGGAAGACAGTCTTTATGCATTAGAAATCGCAGAAGACAGGAAGTTTGAAGTAGACATAACGAAAAGATAGAAAGAGTTCAAAACTCCGTGCTTCTCAACTGCCACGGAGTGTAAACTAGCACGATCCACCCTCCCCCCGCGCCCTGCGAGTAACCAGCAGAGAAAGACAGGAGAATTCCACGCCACCTACTCAAGCAGATACACTCCACAAAAACAATCAGCCCCCTTACACCTGGAAACCCTATTCAAAAAGTTTAGACATGGTAAACAGTTATTCGTTGTATGATTATACATCGAGAATTTGATTCTCAGACATTCGGACTGTCATGACAATTCGATTGTTCGGATCGGGCCCTCCGACCGCCCGTCTCTAGAGAAGTAAGGGCCAAAGTGAAGTGTTGGGCGTGAGGATCTCGCAAGACCAACCCGCATTCCGCCACCAGGATCCCGTCCTCCCCCATCACGTGTTGCCACCCACGGCCGACAGGTTGCCCCCGGGTTGCCACCCACGGCCGACAGGTTTCCCCCGGGTTGCCTTTGACAAACTGAGGAGACCTATTACATTCACCCGGCCTACATGGGGGAACTCTAGATCAGTCGCATCGTACGACAAGCTTACCTAGAGGGCTGAGGTCCTATTCTTTTCACAGACATACGCGAAAAGCGAGTAATATTAAGCCGGCCTGGGAGATTATCTGGTGATTAGTACTCTGTTCACACGGACAGAGTGAAACTGGTTCAAGACAGATTTAAATGTGGCACTTTACTTGAGCCGGGCTTAAGTCTGCCGTGTGAACTCAAAGCATGGGTATTTAAACCGGTTTAAATGTGCCACGTTCGCATGTTTGTTGCCAAAATTTTACAGTTTGAACGGAATTGGATTAAATCCTACGGCTATGACTTTGTTGCGCATGAACTCCAGGGTAAAAAAAGAGCTAAGCTGGTATAAATATCGCCTGTGTGAACGTAAGCAGTCCTAAACCGGTTGAAATATGTCTAATTCGGCTTAGCTATGATGTCGTGTGAACGGACATAAAAGAGTTAGCTGGCTTAGATTTTTGACCATGTGAACAGGGTGCGAGCCGCCGGGCAATCTGTCATATTTTAGTTTACGTCCCAATATCTTTCATTCTTGATCAAATACTGCGTCACGGTTCACCTCGCGCAACCTCAAATCTTAACCAGCCAGAGCCGCGCAGAAGTTTCGCATATTTAAGAATTCCCTCGATTCTAAATAGTCGTTGAGTTCTGCGGAATAGCTGCTTCAAATATTTCCCGATTTAGATAATATTTTGTGTGCACGTTTATTGAATATGTTTTGAATATTTCAGGATTTCCTTGATTCTACCTGATCTTTGATTTCTGCACAATCTTCTTGTCCATCAGGTAAATTAAGCTTTGCACATTTTTCGTGGAAGATACATCTGCCAGTTGGTTGGAAATAAAGGAACTCAACACAGTATGTTTCCTTCAGTGGCAATGGCAAGGCGGACAGCCATGTATTTATTCAGGCCCACAAGAAAGCAATGGTACAGACCTGTTAAACAACAATATGAGATATGTCAATGCCTGCCTTCACAGACACTTTACATTATGTAAGCTGCTATTATGGCTGAATAACAATGCAAAGGTTAACATTGGTCTCACAATAATTTGTATTACATCTTCCACACAATACCTAGATAACATACACGGTAAATAAATACCTAACGGATGCCATAAGTATCAGATGACCATAAAAATGCATAGTTTCAGTTGACAACCCACCTGCTGATGCAGGAGACCTGGTACCAACAAGCGCTAGGGAAGAGATCAATCTGGTTACATCAGGGCTGTTACATATTACTGGTGTGGAATAAATAAAGTGGTGTCGAGTTAGTTGTTGGAGTTAACCTACTGCTACACCAGAAAGGATTTAATATTCATAACGTGAAGAAGTAATGGTTGTGGAAAAGTTAACTTTTGTTAACCAACCAAGTTGAAACATTCGAAGCTAGAGAACTACATGGTAACATATAGGTTAAAAATATAAGGAAAAACAGCAATACACGTGTCTCAGAATGATATCCTTCAGCTGTCATGACTTTGCTGAAGAACTGTCTAATGTCGATAGATGAACATTACAACCCCTGTGTGCTGGTCAAGACGTTAGCAAGTGCCATTCCGTAATGTATTATACATGCGTGCTAGAGTACAACAACAACAACATTTCCAAGGAAAATGATTTCAGAATTACCTGAAATGTATCGAACGACACACGAGGAAAATTGCGTCACCTGCACAGTAATATGGGTTCCGCGGACAAATTTCGTGTAGTTAGATTAGGTTTACATTATCCAAGAAACAAGATAATTCAACAAAATCAAAGTGACTCTGAACATAGTTGTCGACGGGAGTGCATTGTACTGACGTAAACTCTTACAGCATTAAAAAAAAAAGCCAAAGGGAAATAACTCTGTCACAACACAGATAATTGAACTAAATTTCACTACCCAGGCCCCATACATCAGCTCCATCTGAACTTCATTGACAATGATATGACACTAAGTTTTCTTCCTAGTATTTTTAAGTAGCCGTTTCCAGCCGCACAGCTAAGCTATTCCAATACTTAAAAAAAAAAGCAAAGCAAGCTGGTGACGTCATTTACCATACGTCTTCGTGTTGGCTTTGTGCCTATTAGATTGTGTTTTACATTGTATTCGTGTATAAAGCACCATTACACTGGTGGATTACATGTACTATACTCAGAGGCTGGCCCTTTTGCAATGATTCCATGTGACTGTGTATTAACATATGCGATGACAACACAATATTTACAGTTTTTCTAGACCAGGCATGTCTAACATATTACATTTATTCTCCTTAAGCCATGTTGCCAATTGACTTGCAACACCCATGTAGGTTGACAGCCGGTTGACGAATGTTGGTTTCGACGCCTGGGTTGTAAAGTGCAACTGTTTAAGCATAGCATGCACACATGAAGTGAAGCTCAATGGTCTTTTTCTGTGAACTTGTCCCCTATATTCAGTTCTATGCTGCCCAAATGGCCTGTTTTGTGACACGTAACACCACAAGCAGTACAAAATCATGTATTGGACGTTCACAGTGTTCCAAGGTATTACCTGAAAATTCAGGTAAAACACTTTTATTAATGCATGAAGTTCAACTCCATAATATTGTTTTCGATGCCAAGACTCCATTGCCTCCAATGATGTGATAATTAATCAGAAAGCCATAGCATGCTGGATAATTGGCGGAGCCCAACATGTCTGACGGAGAGAGTCACTAGTTACCTAAATTTTAATCGACTTCACTCTAAACCCTGGTTTTGACTCAGCCATGTTTGAAATTGTTTCCAAGTTTCAGTTTACTTTAACCTTAATGAATAAAATTTATTTTATCTCTGGTAGTTATATAGTCTTACAACAGCACGCCGTTAGATTTAAATTGCAGGAAGGCCTGTTGAAAAGCAATGTAAACTGTTCCCGGAGATAGTAGCATAACCTTTGCGACTGTATGAAGTTTGTTCGATATCGATATGAGGTGAGGCTACTGTTTACTGTTTACAAATTACTCTACACCCATTGTCCAGTTTGGAGTTAAACGTTATGAAATGGAAAAATTATTATAACCGTAGTTTCTCTGCAATAATGTGGACGTGCAACATATCAATGTGTAGGCATCACTGACTAAAGGCAATTTGCCTAGCGAGCATGAATTCACTCAAAGCGAAATCTACGCGGAAAGTTAATAGAACAGTCTATAACTGAGGTACATATACACAAAAGTCTCTGAAGGGCTACTCAAAATTGTCCAAACCGCGGTGAAACCCATCGTGTCCTGCTGTGACGTTGTAGTGCTCTTGTACAATCTAAGGGCTATATGAGCACATCTTCACCGAAAAGTGTGACGTACTTGAGGAAAGAAGAAAGGGGTGCATATCTTCGGACAGCTTGGTGAAATATAAATAATCACAGCACAGAGAGAAAAACCAGGGCAGCAACGACAGTGTGATAGTACCAGTGAAATCCGACCTCTTGTCAAATTACCTCACTTAGGGTTTTATTCTAATTGTTCATGTAAGTGTTTAAGAAGTAACAACTTACACCCTGATGATTTAAGCAGAATCAGGTAAGAAAAAATAGTGATGGTAAATGCGAATTATTAAACGTCACTGGTCTAGCACATTTAACACACACACACAAACATATATATATATATATATATATATATATATATATATAGGTATTCTTATATCGTGACTATCGACTTGGAAAATCCTTTCATGGTTGTAAGAACAAATCCGTTAGATATATTTGACGTCTTTATAATCCCTTTTATGGAATTGTTGAACAGATTCGAGTGATTATTAAGACGATCTAACAAAGGCTTCATCAGTCCTGAGAGATGTGTATGGCCGAAAAGTAACCCAGATGTTTAACTAAAACTAGTTTTGGGCCATCAGTACAAATTAAACGACTTAATGTAACGGAAATATACTCAATCCTGACAGATTAACTTTGACTGGACAGAAATGATACCCAGATGTCCTAGGGTCTCGGCGCTCCTATCGGAATTACACTCAATTAGAAAACAGATTGCCTGAGAGCGCCTGTATAAAGAACGCGTGGTACTTAGCTAGGTACAAAACCGGAGTGATGTATTCCTTACCAGTAGCTTTCGTTTAGTTATCAAGATATTTAATTCAATGCAAGAGATATACTGTATGACCGGCGCATGAATACATTTAGAAATATTTGAGTATATAGAAGTTTCGTATGAAGATGCAGAATTATCCCATTTTTCTACAAATCATGACATGTTATCAGTGTATTATGTTCAAATGCAGAAGTATTGCATCTGCGAAGCAATATATTATATACAAAGTTACAAATTTCCTGAGTTATGCATAAAAATTATCCTGATTCAGCGAATCCTATTTCCAGGTTCGCACAATTATCCCGAGAAGTCTCTTCAGAAATCAAGAGCGGGAGGGGGTTGCTCTGTTGATAATTACGATTTGTTATGAACGGAGTAGCTCGTTAAGGTCCGATTAGGGAAAACAAGTATATCCCGTACATTTTTATGTATATGCGCACTAAATTTGGTGTTTTTCGCTCGCTAAATTTTTTAGAAGCGTCTTTTGGCCATGTTTACAAAACCGACAAACGTCGGTGATCATTCTTGGCATTTTAACACCATGCGGAAGAATTTTTCACTCAGAAGTTGAGAGCCAGTATATCACGGGTGGAGGAAACGGAAGTATGTGGTAAAACCATGGATATTTGGCAAGTTGTATTGGCGAACTTTCCCACTATCCAGATGGAAGGCAAGGAATTCACACTAACCTACCTGGCAGACTGCATGAGAAAAGAGTAATGGCCGTATATTGCCTCAAAGGTCACAGAACTATGGCAGCTGAGTATTCTTGAATAGTCCGTTCCACACGGAGCGATAATGAATTTAATCTGGAAGGAAGTAACAAATTATACAAATAACTCATGATTCCTGGTAACTCATACATGACTGGGAAAGCCTCGTAGTGTATATGTAGTAACGATCTGACACCCTGTCTGATATGCTTGATTCATCAGGCTGGGAGATTAGCATTAGGCGAAGGGAGCAGACAATCCGCCATGGCGTGCCCAGCATATGTACACTTGTAACTCATGGGTTGGGTTTAGGGAACAGATTAGCAAGACCGGAATAATTTACAACATCAAACTAGCTGGCAGATGTTACCCGATTATATTATAACGTTCTGAACATTGGTCAGAGATCTCTTTGTTGATAGAGTTTTATTCCATACCACAGGGTTTTATGTGTCATGTAACGTCTGTATCGGCTGTGGATACAATAGTCGGTAAGCGCTGACGTGACAGAAGACAGTCAATATAAGTCTTGCTAGATTTCAGTGTATTCAGAATGGGATTCACAGGTTTGCCTAGGTGGAAGTGGAATAACAAGTAAAACCTACAGCTCGGCACACAGTTCTACTCAACTCAAGGGTGACATCGGTTCATAGGCGTTTGTGTACGCGACGAGTAAACTGGCTCATTCCAAAGTCGTATGACCATCAGCGACTGGGGACAACTTCATACGACATGTTGAGTTGTGCTTTAAGCCCTAACTCGTGTATCTCGATCCGAGTTCCGACAAGAAAGGTACGATAGACCAGTTTTATTGAAAAAATTAACATCACAATCCATTAAAATATATGTAATATATATATACAGGCATGAAAGACCAGTCTCATTACTAACATTAACATCACAATCCATTACCCACCTGATACAGAACCCCCTGATATTTTTTCGTATCACCACCCTCTGAACATCTGCACGCTCGGAACTACTTTCGCATGGAGTGACATTTCCCTGGGAAAGCCCTGTGTTCCTCGACTGGGATTTCCATGGCGTGCTGACCTGCTCACAGGAACATGCGATTTATTCCCCCTAAAATTACACCCAGAAAAATTAAAATATTTTTTCTACACTGTCTACATGCTAACATAATAGTCAAAAATGTTATATTAAAATATCTGCGTCATCTTTTTGTGTCGTCTGCTTAGTGATTTTTTTAACGTCATATTACACTCCGCAACACCCATAAGCCAGTTTTCTAGTTCAAGGCGCTTGCAGGTCATCTGTACACGTTGCAAGTTCTCCCCTGTAAATATTTAAATTCGCCTTTTCCTGTTTGTTCTCTTTATCTCCGTTTGTTCTTGTTGCAAGGTTTGTTGTTGCTACTCAGTTATTTCTTTATTTCCGAACTGTTTATCTTTGGACCTGTGTTATAGGGCCTACTGTTACCAGAGCCAATCACCGCAATATGGAAGCTGAGGACAGTAGTGACTCAAACATGTAAAATTTTGACCTCGAATTTTGGTCGGACAGGGACAGTGAACAGCTATCCTATTATGACGGTGATTTTCTTGCTAGAGTAGATGCTTTCGCACAGGAAATTTTGGTGACCAACATCCATAACAACCACTTGACACAAAAGACGTCTTTTCCGAACAGGGGGCCAACTTCCGTTGAATGCGGCGAGAGGGAGAAATCAGAGATTCTCATATCAATGGGGAACAAAGTCACTGTCCGGAAGACAGAAATGCGTAATCAGAATATTTTCTGGATTCCTGCGAACCTTTCCTCGCTAAGATGATCGGGAAATTCAGGACATTCCACCCGTCCAGTTGAACAGTTACACTGGATCGTTCCTTCTTTCCCTGAGAAAACACGACGGGGCGAATATGAACCAGACACTAACCAGTTACCACAGGGCCATGGAATGCTATCTACGAGAGTATTGTTTGATTTTTCACAAAGAATTGCAAACTTCGCGTGACATCCTTGCTTCAAAACGTAAGGAGCTCAAACAGAAAGACAAAGGGAACTGACCAAACAGAGCTGAGCCGCTGACAGAAGGTGAGGAATGTATACTGAAGGAAAATAAAGTAATAGGGAGCCATTGTCCGAGTGCACTTGTCAACAGAATATGGTTAATGAATTCCTTTCATTTTGGCCTTCGTGGAGGAGAAGAAAATCATAAACTCAGATGGGGAGATGTGACCTTAGAATGTGATGAACATGGGAAAGAATACCTGGAGTACAACGAGCGTGACACCAAAACTAGAAGTGTTGAAAATCCAAACATGTATGTTCGCCCCTTCCAGCCGAGAGAATTTGCTCTCGATAACAAGGATGACTGCCCAATAGAGGCGTACAAAGTCTACATGAATCACAGGCCACCAAAAATGTGCGCAGCCGACAGTCCATTTTTACCTCGGCATTACTTAAGAAAAGCTGCCAGCAACGTACGGTTTAAATGCCAACCAATAGGACAGCACACCCTAAAATCAATTATGAAAACCGTGGCACTTACCTGACCGTTTGACACACCACAGTGCCCGAAAAACAAGATGTGCCCGTCTCCTTCTTGCTGGAGTAGCTACCACCACTATTATGCAACTCACTGGCCACAAAAATGTTGCAAGTCTAAATAATTACGCTGCTGCTTCACTTGGTATGCAGCAAATGGATGGGCTACATCATTTCAAATGCTCCAGTGACACAGCCGTCTACTAAGAGCGTAACACTTCCTCCCAAACCCAGTACATCCACAGAAATTGATGCAGCTGTTCCATCCACTTCTACAGTGCAGAATGATCTATTTGTTTCACAGAATTTCAACGCAATGTGAAATATGCCACTCGCACAAGTCCAACTACCGGTATTTACCAGGGTGCATCCTTTTCAAACTGCACGTTCCACCATAGTTTCTGCCACGGATCAGATGCCCATTAACTATGTTGACAAACTCTTTCATGAATTCACAGACTTCAGCAATTTTAAAGAACTTTCTATCATTCACATGTAATTAATCACTTCTTCACTTCTAAAAGTGGTGGTTGACCTGATAATTAGCACACTTTACAGTTCATGTACTCAATTTCAAAATGCCACCTATCAGGCCTGAGATGATGTTTATATAAGCGTTACAGTTCATACGTTCAGATAGCGTCTGTGTTTTCAAAACGCAGCCATTCTCAGCTGATGTTGCATAGATAATATTTCCACCATTTTTGGAGCCTTTGTTTTATTGTCTTTTCTTTGTTTACTTTTTTCTTTCTCTTCCCCTCCCCCCTAATTTTACTGTCTTCTGCATTGGTCAACTCTTCTGAAATAATTTATATTTAGAATGAAATCCATATGCGTGTAATAGTTTGTGAGCGTCATGACTGCCTGTGCACTGCCAGGCACCATACGCTAACCAAAGTGGTCTGAAGAAATATCTGGAGTTTAACGTTCCCAACGTAGTTTTAACAGAAGTTATATGATAAATAGGTTACCATTACACTGTGCTGCCCTGCATCGTCGCATCTGCTCTGTGGGCTCGGTCGATACTGCGCTTGGAAGACCAATTGTCTTCCAAGATTACGATGTACTTCTCAGATCCGGGAAAGCTTGTCAGTATAACTTGTCAAATGCTGGAAGTTCACGCGAAACAAGTCCGTTTTCTGCATGCACCAGTTAAAAAGACCAGCGTCGTGTAAGCGAAAAAGCTGCAATATTGTTAAGCAACAAAGAAATAAACAATTAACACTTGATGACACACCATCGTGTTTCTTTTTTATTTGCTAGGTTTTTTTACGCCAAGAATATATCACTTCTACAGCGATCGTATTGGTGGTAGTCTCCTGGGTAATTGCGTCGTTGACAATAAAGAACAGTTAAATACAGAGCGCTCCCAGACATATATCAAACTCATCTATTGACACGGATTTGTTCTATACGCGGTGCAGGATTTGACATCAAGCAATGGAGAAGTTGGGAGCAATTCAGAAAAATCTTGGGGTTTACTTTATGTTTCATTGGTGAATGATCGCACCGCTTATGTTTACAGCACGTGGTGAGCAAAATATTCATTTTATTTTGTTATAAGGAAAGAAACTGAGTCAAATTTATTTACCTTGCTCTGGTTGTGAAGACTTGAAGCATACAGCAGATATAAGAATAAAACTTGTCGTATATCTCAGACACATTATCCCATAAGCAGAGATTCCATTTCCCTCTAAGATTTAACATAAACATACATTATCCGTGTCAGATAGATGTATAACAACCGGTCCAGGTATGAATAGAATAAATGATTAAAGCGGCTTACAAGCAAGCAGCAAAAGAACATCCGCAATAATTCTTATCCGAAGGCAGGCTGTATAGAATATAAAATGGAACTGATGACGTAATATTTGATACTGTCCAGAAACGTGGTAACTTCACCCAGTCGCTTTATTGTTCATTATAGAGTTTATTGTTTTCGTTTTAGTATAGCTACCCAGATAATTTCTAATCCTTAGAGTTATGTACCCAGCTTATTACACGAAGTTAAGTCAAAGAGCAGCCAATTTTATCTCTGGTGGATGCGGGTATTACGTGATGAACCGACGTATCCCACCGCTCGCAGCCGAGGTCAGGGGAGGTCACTGTGTCCATGTATATTGGTGGGTCTGTCATGTGGTCACGTGACTGATTGCTCTACTCGGTGACTTTGAGCCGACAGGGAGTCTTGGTGGTTGGACAGGATGAAGTAGTTTAGCCAAAATATGTAAATCATTAACACTAGATTCTACTCATAATCAGCAAATTGTCTCTAAGACTTACGGGCCGGCCTGTATTAAAGAGCCGATATTTAATAAAGCTTTTAACAACTATCCGACTTTCTAGAGAAATTAGACGGAATTTAAAATTTAAATTAAGAATGAAGTGAAACTACAAGAAGAAAACATTCTTAGTGTGTAGCACTAATTTATTTCGTGTGAATGGGAAACCCGTAAAACTCCGTCCCGCCTTTAACAATGTGGTCCAAAGCCATGTGCTGCTTTCTTCTTTCTTTTGTTAAGTCTCACTTCTAGGGGCTTGGGTACTCAGAAAGCATTTAGGTAGTACAGTATCAGTAAAGTGTCAGAGAAGAAAATATGTGTTTCTCTGCAGTTTTGGGTCCTTCTGTGTAGCCCGTAATAGTGTCCCCATTGTCCTTTGAAGCAAAATATCCCACAGCCTTAGCACAAGTGGGCTTATGAGATGTATATATGTTTACCTAACGATAAAAAAAACTCACATGTAACTTCAAAGATGTTGTCTTGAATTTACGTCAAAATGGACATTGCATCGCAGTGCGCCGTAATCTGTATTAACGTTATCGATAAGTGACCGTATGTTTTCTTTTTAATGAAGACGAACACAGAAAAATATAACTGTAGCGATACATTACTTATATACTGCAAAGATACATTGATTTACTGATGGATTGTTGTTTAATACCATGCTGAAGCACATATAAAGTGAGAAAAATAAAAAATTTACAGTTTCGTCACACATAAGTCTGTGTGTGGCCGTTTTCCTTGGTGGTTGACATTTAGCTGGAACGTCAAGGACGAAACTAGCTGTCGTGTCTGGTGCCAATAAGTTATTACACAGTGACAATTCGGGAGTTTTCGTCACATTTTCGTCAGGCAACTTTCAGTACAAATGACCCCAATCGCGCTATCAATATAATACATGTGCCTAAGTCAACCAATCGATTGTACACGCTACCAACCACTCCTCCCGACGATCAATCGAGGAGCAAAGCTGTTGCAAGTTATTAAACTGAAACGCCAGTCTCCGTGTATTGAAGTGTCTCTTAAAAAGTGTTTCTTAACCCCTATAGATAATACAGTAACAGTAGCTACGATAGGATGACAGTTGGCGAAAGATCACACGTGATTTGAGAAATTCGACATTGTGTCAGATTAATTTAACTCTCAGTTCTCCTGTCTGGCATAAGATTAATTTTACAGTAGACACGAGACGAAGTCGTTCTAGGCCCTCTGGTGTTCTTCATGACAAATTGACGGGACATCGATGAGCGATCACATCGATGAGTGATGGTCCTGGGTTTTCCTGGACTCTGCCCGGTACCTCTCACTGTAATGCTGGCCGCCGTCGTGAAATACTCTTGAGTGCGGCATAAAATACCAATCAAATAAATAAATAATTTCAAATCTAAGTTTCTCAGTGTGACCTTATTAACTACCTAATCCGACCTGATTAATTACACGACCAACTCGACTAAGCTAGGTGGACATCTGCGGGACAGAAACAAATCACTCCTGTTCAGTAGTTGAAGCGCCCATGTAGAAACTCTGTTCAGTCATCCCCGGGTTGCTCAAGAGGGATGCACCTGTATAAATACACTGAGCGTCTTAATCAGTCTGTTTCACTTGAGTAGGGAACTGTCACGTTTTGCAAACCCCTTCTTGACAAAACAAAAAACCAAAAAAAAAAAAAACAGTCGTCGTCGCTTGTGTGACCTTTGTCTTCTTCAAATATGGCGTACAAATTTGTACTTTACGAATGGGAATAGTCGTTAGTAAATCACCGGAAGTACGGGGTTTACCTGCGCCTTGACTTTCTCCCGACCACAAATCTGATCTGAATGATTCGTGAGCACAGCGATAGACAAAAATGAATGTGCCAGTCAGGCCACTATGTTTCGCTGCACATACGGACATTCTACGTGATGATCATGTATTCTATTTCCGCGAAATTCTCCGATATATTTAGGTGAATGAGTTGTTGAGAGCGTATAAAATAACCGTTTTATTACAAGGGAAATATCAATTAAATAAAATTAAACAATAAACTTATTTATAAGGCCTATTGTTCCTCTCATCTCAAATCAAACGACAATGTGCGCTGTGGAATTTTTGCTTTTATTTTTCCTCCGACAAAGCGGCGTTTATGTGATGTTGGCTTCTTCATGGACTATAACAAGGGAATGCCAAACAGATATTTCATATTGTGTATCTGTTTGTTTGATTGTGGCTTATAAAATAACCCCCTACCGTTTGAACATTAATGTTGACTTCTTAAAGACTAATATCTGGGAATGGCTGAGTAACTGAGAAATTGGTGTTATAATAGTAGTGGGATTAACCCCTGATGGTTAAGTGCTTTTTTGGAGACTCTCTTTTAAAATCGAAAAAAATCTATGTTACTGCGACGAGGCTAAGACAGATCTCTCGTTTCGACATTAAGAATTTATTCTTTAGTACGTTACAAATGGCCAGAGGTATAATAACACTAGAGGAAGCTAAATGCCTTTGATATTAGACAACATTGTTATTGGTATTATTTGCTTACTTAACTTTCGTCCTCTTTTATTAACTTCATCTGCTCATTCCCGATGGATGAATCAGTTCCATCTTTACCCGGCGTTCTGACCTGAGGCGTCGTTACATATCTTAAAAAATACCTCCCACAGACCCATGTCGTTTTATGCATGTACATGGAGGTCGACTAATTTGTAACATGATAGCACATAATCTAGTTCGGTGTCCATCAAAATATCTTACAACCTCACCATCTAGCTTTTGTGTTAGAAACAGCCTAGCGCTCTCCTATATGTGGACATTTAGGCCACCTATTGCCGCAGCCAGAAAATCAAGCTTGCGGTAATAGGGATGAATGTTATCAAACATGACACGTGATTACTGAAGATCTGGCACAGACCGGAAATGTAGATGAACTAACTTGGAAGACTTTTTCTGTGATGGCCAAGTTTATAAGAGGACCGACTCAAGAAATACTAAGAACGTATGGCGGCCTAAGATCGGCCTTCTCACAAAACAGCCCAATGGCATGACCTTGTTAGGAGTTCATTTATTGACCTTACCCATTCAAATCAAAATTGTTTCCCATTACAGTGCTAGGTGTAAACCATATAGGACAGTCTGGTAATACTTTAGTAGATAACCGACTGGCATGCCTGCTAACCTTGGCGTTGAAACCGACATTCGTATACCAACAGTCAACCAAAATGGGCGTTCCGGGTTAATAATCACAAGACCAGTTTCCGAAACGATGTATGACACAAGGCACCGAAAGTATATAGAACCTGAGTCTCTGATGAGACAGTAGCTCTACTGGATGGGAGAAAGTTGTCGCTGAGTCGATTACACAATAATGTAATTATAACGGAAAACGGACAATCAAAAGTAAAAATCAATACTACGAAAAATATACCATGATTCACCTGTACCAAATTTTGCTGAGATCATATAAAAACCATAACCTAAACCGAAAGAAATGCTAACATTATGGATGAACTACAAACAGACAACCGATCATTTAAATGGCAAACCGATACTACGAATTATCTATTTGATGTCTCCACTTTAACCATGTTTCATTAAAATCAGAAAAGCACTGTCGGAGGAGTATCGTTTTGAAAGTGGTAACATATTCTGGATGAGCAGACAGACAGACCGACCCTTAAAATGGAAAATGAAAAACTGGTATTGCAAACTATGTATGCAGTCTGCACAGAACCAAATTTCAATGAAAACTGTAGGATGAGTAGTGTTTTGAAAATGCTAATATATTCTGGATGAACAAACAAACAGACAGACAGATGGACAAGCCATCATCAAAACTGTAAATCGATTCTTCTAATTAAGTATATTTATGCAATCTATATCTGAACCAAGTTCATTAAAAACGCAGAAAAACGGTAGGAGGAATAGCGTTTTGAGGGAAACGTTAACAGACGCCGAGCGGACAGACGCATGAAGGATGGAAAATTTGCTAGTACATGATCTCTAAAACATGAGCTAAAATATTAGAACGATTCATACAAAGGGAAAGTAGTCAGCAGTTTTACATGATGACGAAAGACGCATTGAAAGCTGTATCAATCAGAATGAAATCAGTATCCAAATGGTGTACTATTTTAGCATAAATGATGTCGTTAATCAAATATGTATCTCAGTTACGCTTTGACTGCAAGTGCTGACATGCCCAACGTGGCGATACATACCCACCACGATGAACATACGGCCCCGGCCCCTTAAGGTTAATACTTCGTACGTATTTAAAGAGAGGTGTACTCACTGTAAAATTTAAGAGAGATGACATTTTATAGAATATTCCTGACATACTCGCTTTTGCAGTAATATTTGGTGACGTTGATTGAAATCATCACATAACGCTCAGGATTTAAGAAATGTAATAAGGCGAAATGTGTATACGCCATAGGCAGGACACTAGGTAGACAAGCGACTGGTATGCTTTTAGACCTATATCGCTCATAAGGCCGGAAAATTAGCCGAGGTCACGAAACCAGACAATCCGTGATGATGTGCCGGGACATCTACAGCTATAATTCATGAGTGGGTTTTGGCCGACTGATTGACCGGGCCAGGATATCTGACATAGCTAGTCACAGCTTTAAGAACGGAGAGTAATTTCGATCAACTGATCTGCACAGGATACAATAACTCTCTCGGCCAACAAAACTTACTCTGAAGCCAGTGAGTTTTTCTTGAATGCACTGAATTTGTACGCGACTTTGCACGTTTATCGCGATGAAGCACCGTCTTTGGTATACACTTTGGTGTCGACAGTTAAAACCACATGTATTTCCTGCGACTTCGGTAAATGGTGTCGGGTGGGGTAGGGGTGGAGCGGGAATGCTATGGAAAGTTGGAGGGTTTTAAGGTGGGGCTATGGATGGGTCTACGGTTGGAGTAGGAGTGATTGTGTGTAGTCCATATATGACAACTTAATCGTTTTAATAACGTTTTAAAGAGCATTTAAAGTTAAAGACAGCTCATGACTGAGGCATTGTTCAGTAAAAAAGTCTGTAACCTTCTATTTTGAATGCAAAACCAGTTTGAATTTGTATGGATTTCTTACTGAATTGTCTTCGTTTGTGGTGTGGGGTATTTCCTGCCGAAGGCACCCATGCTTTTAGAGCTGTGAGAAACTGACCAATCAGGCATGTAGGAGACGTAAAGATGTGACGTAAATCTCCTGAGTTGACTGTCAGTGTACCATGTAATAACATAGGGACAGGACACTGCTGTAATGTTAATCATACATTGTAACAGAAGTGTGAAAAACACTGTAAAGTATTCACAGACCATTGTGTAGCGGCGTGGGTAAGGTTCGTGATCACTTGGTGTTATAAACTCATATATATGCTTAACTTTCAACGACAGCATTGGGGCCTTACATCAATTTTGTTTGACAAGAATATTCCGCGCTTGGAAGAATTACACAGAGAATGGGTGCGCTTCAAGTTAATCGATTCAGGAAGGTCAAACTTTCAATTTCCGCTGCCCTAGTAGCTGTTATAAAATTTTTGGCCGAAAAAAACATAATATTGTCCAAGGTTTCTGGTAAACTTGACTTAGAACATGAACTCTCTTTCACTTTAAACAAGTACGCATCATCTCAAATGTGATATTGTGCCGATGAATATGGTCTTCATTATTTCTTGGTATTTTTCCAGTGATTACAATGGAAATAAAGATCGATGTGCCACGGTCGACTTTTTGGGCCATATTGAAAATGCTGAACCACAGTGACATCACAGATCCTTTTGGCTGCTAAATATCCTGTGATCCAAATATTTCTACCTTCTTCGTGAATATATATGTAGTACATCGCCTGTATCTGTAGTTGATTTATTTATTTTTTTGATTAGTGCTTTACGCCATACTCAAGAATATTTCAGGGACAAAGCCCCTGGATTGTTTTTATTGGACACTTGTCTTGAAGTGGCAATACTCAGATAGTTAAAGTCGTGGAAGTGGATATCTGAACTTGTCACCTCGAAACAAGTGACATTGAACGGGTAGCGAGCATGAATTGAAAATCACTTGTCAGGAGCTGACAAGTTCGCATATCCCATTCCACGGCTTGAATTGTATGTTTTATTGTACCGAGAAAAGGTGCAAGAAAAACAGAAATGAAGCCCTGTTAAAGCTTTAAATCTCTGAACTTGTAGCTTGTCGTTGGTAGCTGAGCAAATGATCGGCCGACTGTTTACAAAGGGAGATAACTGATTAGAATAGAAGCACGAGGTCACTGGATATTAGCGCGTTATTGTTGGATATTGCCTCGAAAATGTGGCAGATTACTTAATGAGTGTGACTTTGCTTGGCCTGAGCATGGTATTGGTATACATGCACATCATGTTCTGCAATATCATGTGGCCATGTATAGACCAATAAAAAGAATAGTCACTTCATAAGGTATAAGAAAATGATTTGCTTGGGGACTCGATCTGCCAAAATGGAAGTCTCATGCCAGATTTCCTCGTTTTCTAATGAAATATCTACATGTAAAAGTCACAAAAACGTGCCAGGTTTTTCTCTCGAAATTACTTTGAAAACACACCCAATTCCTGACACTAAAGCCCAGATGGTTTTATACAATCCTAACTCTCAGATAAAAACGATTATTTGGCACTTGAAGTTACTGCACAATGTCTCGTTCGGCCAGAAAAGTGCATTAAACCAAGTATCGACCTACAATAATTCTACGACTTCCAGATAAGCGTGACATTTTTCATCAACTAATGTTTTCTCTATGTTGTTATACACTTCGGGATTAGCCAATAAATCCACAGAAAATGTCATCAATGTGTGTTTTGCTAGAATTGAAATACGCCAGCCAAACTAATACTACTTTTGAGATGGCCATCTCCTAGATGGTCCACAAACCATATTAATAAAATAAAATAACAATTTCTCAACTGCAAAATACTGAATATTTGTCTTCCACCTGCAAAAACTGAAAGGTCTGGAACGGCTGTATCATCCGGCAGGGTTTGCCGTCTGTTTTATTTCCCAAACCTTTTTGATTTCCAGACAACCTTTAGAGGAAAATCAACTTGGCGCAAGCAGACACAAATAGCTGATAATCATATTCATGAAATGACCCTTTGTGAGTTTGTTTTGCAATAAAAGTGATTTACTGGCATTATTTCAGCACCTGCGCCTCAACATGTGATTTTGTTACGGACTACTTAGCGTCAGCCATTAGCCAGTGTTGAAATTGGTTTATGTAAATTGTTTCTCTCACACGACGATTTATGTGAGTTTTAGGCCAGGCAGAACCCCGAGGGAAGCACGCCCCGTTGTTCTATCTGACTGGTACACGAATATGGGTTTCGATGCATAGGTTTATATTAAGCCTCGTCTTATTCCTATTCTCCGTAACAATTTCCGTCAACCAGCAGGGGTGGATCCTGAGTTTCCCCGCCCTCCGCCCTTTTTCCAGTCATTACAATGTTAGCTGTTGCCGTATAATTGAAATGTTTTTGAGTAATACGTAAGATACCCGTAAATGAATTAATAAATTGATGTATATCGGCGAAAGGCTCCTACATCTGTCTGTGTCCATGTTAAAACCACCAACACTGTACTAATTATGATTGCAAAAACAGGCTCACTCTTAATCCAAAAGACTACAACACAGAGAGTAGAACCAGAGCAGCGGGGACAGTGTGACAGTTGCCAATTGATCACGCGTTACCGGTGAAATCTTGTCTCTTGTCAATTTACCTCCGTTAGGGATTTTATTCTAACTGACATGTAAGTGTTTAAGAAGTAACAACTTACAAGCCCCTTAGCACCATGGCTTAAGCAGATTTAGGTAAATAAAATTACAGTGACGTTAAATGCAATTTATAACACATCAATAGTCTAGAATAAATCATTAGTCAATCATGTCAACCTTTACTTGAAATTTCTTTAAGTCTTCAGCCCGTATACAAATGTCCCATGTGTAAGAATCTGCATAAACAAGATCAGGGTTCCGTCACATATTATGCCAACATTACAGTGGAAACTGTTCATCATGTTCCGCGTCAATGTACGATCCCTGTCATCATCGGCTTTGTTGTCTTATCTCTGTGATCATAGGCTTGATGTTATCTTCCAGTCATCTACGGCTTGTTGCCTTATCCCTATCAAGATTCCGTTTGGTGTCCACGTCATCATCCAAGCCATCACGTGTCTGGAGCCATATCCACGTCATCAACGCGTTGGCGTCATATCCCAGTCATCAGCGTTTTGGTGTCATATCCCCGTAATATTTGGCTTGCTGCTATCACAGTTATCATCGCCGAGGTGTCATGTCCTTGTCATCACCGACTTGGTCTAGCCCTATTATCAACGCCCTGGTGCCATACCCCTCACCATCGGCTTGGTCTCAAATCGCTGTTATCAACGCAGTGCTGTCGTGCTCTTGTAATGACTGGTTTGGTGTCATATTCCTGTCATCACCGACTTGGTGTCATCCCTGTTATCAACGCCATGATGCCATACCCCTCATCATCATCAGCTTGGCTTCAAATCGCTGTTATCAACGCCTGGTTGTCAGGTCCTTGTCATCACTGGTTTGGCATCATATCCACGTAGCTGTTTGCTTGGCCTCTTTCCGATATAACCGCCATCATTGGAGTTTTGTCCTGTACCCGTCATGGCCGGCTACGTGTCCTGTATTTGCTTCACGTTGAGGCAAAATTGACTTGCGCCGTAGGTAGACGGACAACAAAGCTAACTACATGCATGGAGTCACAAAACTTTGAGCCCCACTTAGCAACAACTATGCGCTGCGTTAAAACATCATCAATAATACACGTCGTCAAGCCCAGATCTGTTCACCCCTAAACCTCCTACCCCCGTGGGGTTCCCGACAGTGAAAAGAATAGTTCTTTAGGCAAGCTTGTCGTACGAGGCGGCTAACCGTTGCTTTCCCGTGTGGTTCCGGTGAATAGAATAGTCCCACAGCCTCCCCGGGCTTGTGGTACCTGTTTGTCCGTGGGTTGCGACCCGTGATGGGGGAGGACGGGATCCTGGTGGCTGAGGGCGGGTAGATCTCGCAAGACTCTCACGCCCAACACTCCACTTCGGCCCTTACTTCTCCAAAGATGAGCGGTCGGATTGCCCACTCCTGTTTAGATGTCCGTATATCAACCTTTATATATCTCGATTTGGTATAAATTGACTACTTTCCATGTTGGACGCCTTTAGTGAGATGTTCGCATGCCTGGGCTGTGGCTGTAGGGTCAATCGAGTTTCTAATTTATTAGATTCGACCTACTCGAGTATGAGCGAAAAATCCATCTTATCGAGGATGGCCAGGAACTCTTGTCTCTCGCCCTGCTGGTTACTGGCAAGAGAGGTTTGGTCATACATGCAATGGCACTCCGGGGCAGGTGAGACACACGGCGTTATGAATCATAAAACCGTTTCGTTATTTCTTTATCTAATTCCCTTATTCCAAACGGTTCTATGTCACAGCCCTTAACAATTGTGGGGTAAAAAAGGAAAAACCAGACACCACTAGATATGGAATCGGGAAGTACTTATATCTCATCCTTTTTAGTGATATCTAATAAAATTGAAAATCAAACTAAAATGAAAATAGATCCTTTTGTACTAAAATAAACACTTGAAAGCCTGCAGGTACCCTAAAACAGGTGAAAAAATTAAAGTCAGGAAATATTTTATTGGAATGCTGTAGAAAACAGCAGTATATTAATTTGTCAAAACTGAAGAAAATTGGACAACAAAATGTTATTGTCACTCCACATAATACCTTTAACTGCTCTCACGGCGTAATCCGTGACAGGGACCAGGACTTGTGTGATATGACAGAAACCAAAATAACAGAGGAGCCTAAAGACCATAGGTAACCAACGTTAAACGTTTCGTTATGTAGAGAGATGGGAACTTAATCAAAACAAATACCTATATCTAACATTTAATAAACCGAAACTCCAAACATCTATATTTACAATGTCCGGGTGGAATTGTTTACTCCAAGCCCGACCCGGTGTTTCGCCTGACAGATGTTTAGCCATGGCAGGGGACAATGCCGCAACAAATTGGTCCGCTTTAGGTGTGCGGAAGCAGGTCATGGGGGCGTCGACTACACAGGCACAATAAATTGTTTGAATTACAGCGAAGCCCACATCGCCTCCTCCAAGGACTGTCCTCTATTTAAGAGAGAAAAAGAGATTACAACTTTAAATTGTAAAAATAGTTTGTCATATCAAGAGGCTAAGAGCTTGGTCTCTGCCACGGATGGCCTCGCCAAAATCTACATATGCTAATGCTGTCAAAAAACCCTTCGTTTCAGTGGGGGTTCAAAAATCTCTTTCTTGGCCCATTGGTACAGAGCAGCCACAGACACTAATATCCAAACCTGTAAGCAAAACAGCCAGTTTTTCATCACAAACCGACATAAATTTTACTGAAAAACCTGCTGCTTTACGTGATTCTCCTGCTCTTTCATCAGCTGAACAAAAATCATCTTAGATAAAAATCAAAATCAAATAAACCCGTTGATTCTGCAGAGATTTGTGCAGGAGAAAAGTTGAGATCTGGTAGGGATCATAAAAGGGATAAACCTAGTGGTCCCATAAATCTCCCATACGCCTCCCTCCATAATGACTTCCTTAGACAAAGTTATACAGTGGAATTGTCGAGGTCTTCAAATAAATTTTATTGAAATAACACAGTTAATTCAGTCTTTAAATCCAATTGCCCTTTGTCTTCAGGAAACTCACCTGAAGACGTCTGACAAAGATAAAATGTCACTGAAAAAATATACACTATATTTCACTTATTTTAATGAGGAAAAGCGAGCTTATGGCGGCTCCTCTATTTTAGTGAATAATAATATATCTCACAGCCCTGTCGCTCTCGATCCAGAGCTTCAGGCTGCAGCCGCCCGTGTTTCCGTATCGACAACAACCACTTTATGTTCAGTTTGTGTTCCTCCGCATTCTTCTTTGGCAGTTGCATAATTTAAAAGATCAACTGCTCACGCCTATCATGATTATCGGAGAATTTAATGCGCATAACCCCCTATGGGGTAGAAGATTTCTTATGTAAAGATGAACTATGTTATTTCAATGATGGTTCTAATAACTATTTACATCCAGGTAATGGTTCATATTCTGCTGTCGATCTAACTATCACGGATCCATCACTTCTCTCGGATTTTTCTTGGAAGGTGCAAGACGATCTTTGTGGTAGTCATCATTTTCCTATTATCCTAGAGCGTCTCACTTCTAATTCTTTAGAACGTGTAGCTAGGTGGATGCCATTTGAGATGTTCTGTGAGGCTGACATCACTCCAGAGAATCTCAATGCTGCAGATGATCCTTTGATAAAATTTCATGAATTCATATTAACAGCAGCCGACAGAACGATCCCTAAGACCTCGACAAATCAGAAATACAAAAGTAAACCCTGGTATGATAATGACTGTCGTAAGGCCATTCAAGACCGAAAAAGGCCGAGCGCAGATTTAATCATTGTCCTGATAATAATAATTTAAACCAGGTTCGTATATTTAGAGCTAAGGCTCGTCGATTAATTAAGTCCAAGAGACGTTCTTTTTTGCGGAACTTTGTTTCAGGTATTACGTCAAAAACACATATGCATAGGGTCTAGAACATGGTTCTGAAACTTAAGGGCAAGAAAAATAAAGCCAAAGTTCAGCACTTAAAGGATGGTTATACTTTATTAACTTCTCCGCATGATATAGTCAATAAAATAGCTGAAACAATATCCCAGAAATCTTCATCTGAGAATTATTCTCCTGAATTTCAGCATACTAAAAGCCAGAAGGAGAAAACTAAATTGCCCTTTTCTTCTAAGAATTTAGAGGCCATAATTGTCTTTTTTCAATTGAAGAGCTTAAAACTTCTCTAAAAAAAGGCACACGATACCGCGTGCGGCCCGGATAATATATATTGTAAGCTTCTGAACCATTTACCATCTGAGCCATTGGAGATTCTCTTGGACTTACTTAATGATATTTGGATGACTGGTAATTTTCCCCAATCATGGAGAGAGGCGTATGTTATTCCGTTTCCTAAACCGGGTAAGGATCATAGCGATCCAGGTTATTACCGTCCCATAGCTCTTACCAATTGCGCCTGTACGACTATGGCACGGATGATTAATGATAGATTTGTTTGGCTTCTTGAAGCCAACAAGCTTTTATCAAATATTCAATATGGCTTTCGTCAAGGTCGATCTACTGTAGTTTAGATCACCTTGTTCGCTTTGAAAGTTTTATTCGAGATGGTTTTATTAATAATGAACATGTGGTGTCGATATTTTTTGACCTCGAAAAGACCTACCACCTCACATGGAAATATGGTATTTTAAAAGACCTTTCTGATATGGGCCTTAAAGGCCGATTACCTCTATTTCTGTCTGAATTTTTATCTGATTGTCAGTTTAAGGTACGGGTGGGGTCCACTCTTTCTGACTCTCATTAGGAGCAAGAGATGGGTGTGCCCCAGGGTAGTATTCTTTCACCAACACTGTTTAGCATTAAAATTAATAGCTTGGCTAAAACATTAACATCTGGCACTGAGGGTTCTTTAGGTGTAGATGATTTTCTGATATGCTACTGTGCTAAAACTATGAATAACATCGAGCGGCAACTGCAGCTTTGTCTCAATAAGATCGAGCAATGGGCAGTTGCCAATGGTTTTAGTTTTTCTAAAACCGTTGATATGCATTTCTCCAATAAACGGAAACTTCCCTTAGACCCTGAGGTTAAATTTTGTGATGAACCAGTGAAGATTGTTGGGGAAAATAAATTTTTAGGGGTTATATTTGAAAAGAAATTATCTTTTATACCCATATAAAAATGCTTAAAGCTAAACGTACAAAGGTTCTGGATATAATTAAGGTCGTGTCTAGCACCGATTGGGGTGCTGACCGATCAGTTTTACTTAATTTATGTCGTTCTCGGGTAAGGTATAAATTGGACTGTGGGTCCATTATTTATGGTTCCGTTATATATCTTAAAATGTTGGATCCGGTCCATCACCAAGGTCTGAGGCTCAGCCTTAGTGTGTTTAGAACCTCACTTGCAGAGAGTTTAAGTAGAGGCTAATGAGCCTTCACAGGCGTATAACACTCTCCCATCAATACGCTACAAAGCTTAAAGCTCACCCAACAAACCCTGCCTACGACTGTGTTTTTAATCCATCATACGTACATATAATAAAATGTCATAACAGGATTCTTTCCTTTGGTTTTCGTGTTTGGGACCATATTGTGAAAGCTAACATCAAACTGGAGGATATAGCTCCGGTTTCTTTTCTGGAGTCTCCTCCCTTGCTTCTTCCACAACCTAAATTACTATTTGATCTACGTCAACATAAGAACTGTGATACAAATTCTCTTATAATTCAGCAAAGTTTCGCTGAAGTAAAGGCTAATTCTGCGGATAATAAATTTATACACACTGACTGGTCAAAGGATGAAGACAGGGTTGCGGCTGCGGCTATCTTGAAAGAGCTAGTCGCTTGTATTCGCCAGCCATGCTCATCTTCAATATTCTCTGCCGAGGCCAGAGCTATACTTCTGGCCTTATCATATGTTCATATGCCCAGAGAGCTATGATATGTAGTGACTCACTTGCTTGCCTTTTGGCAATTGGAATCAAGAAATTTAAAAATCCGTTGATACTCGAAATATTAGCCGTACATAGAAAACAAATTAAAAGAGGTAAAGATATCGTATTCTGTTGGATACCAAGTCATATTGGTATCCATGGAAAAACAGTCGTAGACAGGAAGGCCAAAGCTGCCCTGAATAAATCTATATCTGTGATTAAAATTCATTTACTGATTTTACATCTAAGGTCCTTAAATACATTCATCGTCTTTGGCAGGATGAATGGGACCTGCGTGTCGATAATAAACTGCATGCCATCTACCCTGTCATAGGCTATAATAATATATAGGTTTTAAAAAAGGTTCGTCTGTTTTCCTCTTCATTTTGAATGTTCATCAGATCAAGTCGAAAACTATCCAAGGCTTCCTGGTTTAAACATGCTCTAGACGCGATATAACGCCGATGTGGCGTTAAGCCATAATCATTCATTCATT
Source organism: Acanthopleura granulata (assembly GCA_016165875.1). Classification (NCBI taxonomy): domain Eukaryota; kingdom Metazoa; phylum Mollusca; class Polyplacophora; order Chitonida; family Chitonidae; genus Acanthopleura; species Acanthopleura granulata. The sequence continues at coordinate 3,623,694 of JABBOT010000014.1, forward strand.
CATTCTCCTGACTCTGAGGAACAAATATCTGGTCCTGGCGTTAAATAACAGTAAACTGCGCATTTAATGTGATGGAGAGAGTCAAGACTGGGATGTGTGAGAGAATGACACTGGCATTAATATTTAAGCGTGATATTACCCCTGACAGGCGTTATTGCCCCTGACAGGCGTTGATAGACACAATCAATTAGGTGAACAACAGGTATGTTCCTAACAACAAGCAGACAATTGACCGAGCGAAGGCTTACCCTCCCAGAATGTATCTAGCCAGTCAGGAGAGTGCGATATCTCAATCAGTGCAGACATCTTCTCCGACAAGAAGAGCTTGTCAGTGCAGATTACAGCAAAACATGGCAAATGTGTGCAAATTTGTGAAAGTTTACATAGCAAGCTCTTGCACATCCGACGATTTCCTCTCCGGCTCTGAGTGAGAAAATCTGGAAATAGCCGTCGGGTAGTCCTGTGCATCCCTCGAGGTTTCCCTCAGTGTCCTCTGACCACAGTGCGGGTCACCATCATATACATGATATAATCTGGAACTTAGGCGTCAAAATAAAAATTCATGTAACAGCCGTGAACCGAATTGGGCAATAATCTGGGTCAATAATCGCATGACCAGGTTCCAAAACACATCCAACACATCCAACACATAATACGAAAGAGCTTAGAAAGTGTGTAACGTATGTAATTGGAGCAGAGTCATCAAAGAGAAGCAAACCACAGTTTTCTACGATGATGAAAAGACTCATTGAATGATCTTGGGGAATGAATAAAATCAGGGTGTCAGGGTAGATACAAGTCATGTGGTACAGCTTCTTTTCCTGTGGTATATCGGTTTGACGGGAAGGAAAAGGCATTCCCCTTACTTTAGGAAAGTCCTGATGGGTTTTAAATAGTTCCGTTAGAGTACAGGTCGTAATAGAATGGCTTGATGAGGCGGCTACCCTTCAATGAGTTTTTATGAGCTCGATATAAAATACGAATCAAATAAATAAATCACATCCGATGATAACTTAAAGATTTTTGATTACATACACGTATGGCTTGGTTAATATTTGTGAACAACACGACAAAAATCACCTTATGCATGCTATACATGCTTTGGGAAAAGACTTATTCCTTGCATCAAGAACACAATACAGTAAGCTGGAAATACAAATTTTCAGCAATGATTCACAGTTTTTTAAACACAAATCACAACAACTGCAAAACTGACTACAAATTAGGTCATTGTGTAGAGGCAGACACGAAGCCTGCCCCAAACAAGGTGCTTTTCCCAACACCATTGTTTCTATTCAGTAACTAGGAACTATTTATACACTGTCAAATTGTGACCTTTCGATCACAATTTTCTACCAAAGCTTTTATAAACACCTCTCAGAATAAGTCATTTTCTAAAATTCGTATACCATGTATATAGAGATCTATGACCGGTTTGAATTATATCCCTTAATGCGAATGCGGTCTGTTTTGTCACAGTAGTGTGTGTAGCCTTTGTGAGGAGTGTATCATTAGATCATTTGTCAACTACACTGGTGAGGCCAGTAGATATTGTGGCCAATTAGTCTGTGGGATATCTCTGTACTAGTCCCATTACTAAATAGGTGTGTGGGAATGTGCTAAGTAACTGTTCAGTCCATCCTTCTTAAAAAGAAAGACCAGAGAAAAGGGAAGTTATTGTGAATGAAAAGAGCATTAAAACTTGTATCTAAAAATACCTTCATTACTGCCGTTAGACTGTTTTTCACTAAATTAAATGTAGTGAAATGATGTCAGCTTTCTGCTTTAGGGTCAGAGACAAGTCGGCGTGACGTCACTGGTGAACCATATCCTTAGCATCGTCCAAAAATCCCACCATACAATCAAAGATTTTACTATTTAATTTAGTGAAAAAAAATCCCTTAAAAATCCATTCGAGGGATTTCTAGATACAGTTTTTGATGGTCTTTTCATTCACCATAACTTTATTTTTTATGTGTTCATTCCCTTTAAATATTGATTGATTTATTTGATTGGTGTTTTATGCCGCACTGAAGAATATTTCACTAATACGACGGCGGCCAGCATTATGGTGGGAGGAAAGCGGGCAGAGCCCGGGGGAAACCCACGACCATCCGCAGGTTGCTGGCAGACCTGCCCACTTACGGCCGGTGAGGAGGCCATGAGCTGGACGAACTCACAGCGACCGCATTGATGGAAGGATCTGGAAAAAGTGTAGAGAGCGATTTACGAAACTGCAAACACACTATGTGACGTCACAACATGAAAATACTGCCAGTTGGGCTTAGGTACGACGTGAGTTTCGTGAAGTTCCCGGATGTCCTCTAACAGTTCACAGACAACGCCATCGGTTTCTTTTCTAGCGTTGAACGAAGAGCAAGGCTTTGTTCTGTAGCAGGTGACAGCACAGAGTGGTATGACAGGTTCGATTGTCTTCTTCAACACCATGGCTGGAGACTTCCTTCCTTTGACGGATGTGTAGCTCGGACACACCGGATGGGGTTGAACCAGTCGGACACCCCAGACTCTTACCTCGCACAATGTTAGGACTTCAGAGCCCAAATGGAACTGGACTTTCACGTACCTGGCGTAAACTGGTCCAGAGCATGGGGAGTTTACAGTGGCACCAGAGCCTATTTGACCAGGATGATCATGAAAACAGAAGCTTCTTTCTAAGAAAGTCGCTTCTCCCTGAAGATTCTAGGACATTTCTATTGTGAAGTTCCGGAGTCTATATGAATTTGATATACCGTTCGTTATATCCACACTATGGACCTCACACACAGATCCCAAGTCCACTAACCACCAGGGGTCACGTACTGGGACATAAATGTGGGTACACGATGGAGCATAAAAGGAAGGGTTAAGATTGCCATCGACTGCCTTGTCAGGGCCGTAGGCATATCCTTTGTAATTATAATCCCCGGGTTCACCCACTGTTCGAGTGGATGCGTTCAATGCCAAGTTTTCTGTTCCCAATCCTGAGGCCAGGAGGACGCCTTTAGAAAATAAAGAAAGAAAGGTCTAAATAGGTCTTAAGTTCCAACATCATCATGGTTCCTTTTTACATTTATTTTACTTTAGATTAATCACAATTAAGAGGAAATGATCTGGAAATCACGGCTTTTTCTGATAATAAAATAAGATTGCGATTTAAGTGAGTCAGCGACATTGCTATGTGAAATAAATCTGAAACAAGCCCAAAAAAATTTTTGCTGGGATTTATCTTGCGCGGTGATTTAATTAACTCCCTTTAACTTTTTTTAATTTTATTTCTTCCATCAGAATTTAAAGTTTCTCAACTTGTCAACATAACAAAGACTACATAACAGTCTAACAACTTCTCCTAGATTGGAGAAATATGCTCAGACAGCTAACTCACCAAAAATGGTTACAGAAACGGTGCCTTTCAGGACAGGAACATGCATGGTTTCTTGATTTCAGCCTGACGGATCTGGATAGGAGTCATGCACTTAAGGCTTGAGAATGACGCCGTTTAGTCTCTGCCTGCGGACTTATGTTTGGACTAAATGCTGTATGAATCGACTGCTGTAATGGTAAATTATATATGTCTCCTGGTGTATCGCCATAAAGTCCCATTATAGTAATACCCAATTCCTCCGAGGACTTTTGCTATAGTAGGTCAGGGTGCGGAATTAAAAGAGCCTATATATTGATCAGCACTAAGTTTTCATCAATCTTTGCTCCAGTGGGGATTGGTTGCCATGGTAATCTTGTTGCATTGAATCAATCAGAGCTTTGCTGTACTCATTTTACATGTTTTCTATCCAATGCCAATAAAATAAACTAATAAAAAAGAAAAAATATGGAAGAGTACGAAAGCATTAGACAAAAGACAAATAAAAACACATTTACTCATTTAGGTATCATAGTCTTCTGTGAAAATCGAGGGACAGAAAGTAGGAGCTTGGTCCGGCAGCCTTTTGTGTTTAGACTATCAAAACTATAGTCTTGAACGTTAGTACTGTCCGACTAGTTTGTCTCTTTCCCTATTGTAGACTGGCTCCTGTTGTGATCCTGTCTTTAACAGATTGTATCTATTGATTGTTATGCTAACCAGGCGTTTCTCCTTCAGCTGCCCTCTCCTTGTACATAGGTCTGCTTTATCTGGAAAGAAATGTCAGTGTAGTAAATATGTCTACAAAATTAGGGTATGTGAGACAGTGTTGTAGCACTTGGTTGTTACACGTTTTCTTTTCAATACAAATAAAATATTCCACAGTAAAAGGAAAAATTTTGGAGGAAGGAAGCGTCCGATAACAGACAAGTGAAAAAATATTTAATATGAAGTTGTCTTCATACATATCTTTACGCTATGTACAACGAGATCATTCATGTCAGGTACATCCTCATGGTACTTTCATGAACAGTACAAATCAAAACCGCGACTGAGACGTATATTTGTAATAGGCATAGAAATTATACAATGTACGACTTCTGCGACTTCTGAGGCTTCTGAGACTTCTGAATTGGATATCAGTCCCGAAACATCGCCTGTCATTTCTGAACCATTGACACTGTGACAGGAGGAAGCCGACTGGCCACAGTACGGCCAAAATCCATAATTTACATCGTATCGTACTGATGAACGGACAATCACCTGCAGGGTTCAAGTGGACGACAATATTAATGAACCGATTGTAGATAAAGGTATCAAGAGCTTCTCTAGTTCGGACATAGTCTACACTTGGAATTTTAATATTAAATTAAGGGTGATCTAAAACTCCTAAAAAAATAGTACGATGTAAAACACTATTTATGTCGTACACGTATAAATGAATTCTCCTCAGAAAGGTAAAATTCTGTAGTTTCAATATGATTTGCGTTACGTAACTATTGTTTTCATGTTATTGTGTATACATGTATTGAATGTGACGACAACACAGCACTTTGAGTAATTCTAGACCAGTGACATGTAATGAATTCCATGTAACATCAATGTGATGTTTTACCTAATTCTGCTTAGGCCGTGGTGCTAAGGGGAATGTAAGCTGTTACTTCTTGAAGACTTAAACAAACACTTAAAATAAAAACTCTAAATGCGGTAAATTGACAAGGCCCGATTTTACCGGTAATGTGTGACGGTGACTTTCACATTGGTGTCGCTGCTGTAATTTTACTCTCTGTGATGAAATCTTTCATATTGCATCCTGCATAAACCGAGATTCTATTGTTGGACTAAGCACCCAGAAGTGGGTACTTGAACACTATTTTAGATTTCCAGCGTTTGAAACCGTCGGTATCAATTTCTGTAATAAGCGGAAACTTCAGTTAGACGCAGGGCTAACATTTTTTGTTGAATCGTTAAAGCATATTGGAGTTTTTACGGGTGACATTTGATAGTAAGTTGTATTTTATCCCTCGAGTATAAACGTACAAAGTTTCTCTATATAATAAGAATCACGTCTAGTACCGATTGAGGGCTGACCAATTTGTATTCACTAAATTTATATCGATCACTTGTGAGGTCTAAATTGGACTATGGGTCTATCATTTAGGGTTTCGCAAGGAAATCGTACCTTAAAATGTTGGATCCACTCCATCGTCAAGGCTCTGCTTTTAGAACCTCGCCATTCGAGACTTCACGAGCTAACGAGTCTTCTTAACGCCACAGGCGTATAAAACTTAGCCTTCAATATGCTTATGCAATAAGGTTAAAGCTCACCCAACTAGCCCTGCCTACGACTGTATTTTGAATCCTTTGTATGTAGATAAGTATAATACACGACACCATGCTCCTTTCTGGAGTCCCCTCCCTGGCTTCTTCCACAACCTACACTGACATTTGATCGATGTAAGCATAATAAATCAACCACAAACCTCTTATAATTCAGCAAAGTTTTGCTGAAATTAAAGCTAATTTTACGGATTTGAAATTTATATATGCTTATGGGTCGAAAGGTTGAGACAGAGGTGCTTCTGCGGCTGTGGGATTCATCGTCTTCTCTCCTCATCATCATGCATTGATATGCAGTAATCCGTTATCTTGCCTTTTGTTAATGGAGAATAGTCAATATTGAAATCCATTAACTTTAAAACTTTTTGCCTTACACAGAAAAGCAATTAAAATAAGTAAAGATACTTAAGTAAAGATTTGGTGCCAAGTCATATTGGTATCCATGAAAACACAGTCGTAGACAAGCTGGAAATGGTTTTATTTTCACTTTTGTAGTATGTGCTACATATAGTAACTACACTATGACATGTTTGAACACTGTCCTTTACAAGAATAAAATTATATATCCATATTAATGAGTACAGGCCAGTATGTTTCTTAAAATTAAGAGTGACATGAAATTTATCTGCTCGTAAATTTGAAAATATAAATAGTAAACTATTGCTATACATTGTTTATATTTTCATTTGCGTGTTCATTAAAGCCAATCTCAAGAATTTTTTACTTACATTTTTTACAATAAGTTTTATGGGTGGAGACAGCCAGAGTGCTAAGGTGAACCGTGCACCTTTGACAAGTTACTGACAAACTTTCCCACTTATGACATATATGCATATATGTGGACACCTTGTTGGCTCAATACACATACCGCTCCAATTTACATACATGTGAATATATCAGCGTTTGCGATTGTTTATTACCTTAAATGAAATGAGAGAATGCTTTTCATGAATGGTCAAGATAATGTTTTATAAATGTGCATGTATTTGTTGCTTTAGGTACCTGGAATACACATACACGAATAGCCGTCGTCGGTGGTTACTTGGCTAGCCCGGTGTCATAAATACATTTGCTTATGAGTGTGCATCTAAGACACACTGTTGAATGAATCTGCCAATAACATAATTTATGGGTTATGTTTAATATACATTAAACATGTTGCTGTTTAAGAAATTTGCTAGCGTATGTAGAGTGAAAGGCGAGAACAGACTTATTACCAATATATATATTTATTTCAGATGTAATGCTAGTTCAAACATGCAGCCTATAAAATGTAAATATGTGCGTGTACTTCGGAAAATTCTCGAGTTATTTATCGGAGAAGACGTATAGTAAGATGATATTTAAAACGCTTACCGGTTTAAAGAAGTAGGTTGCTTTACACGGAACAAGGTATATAGTTTCAGTCCGCGTGTCACGCCGTCGTGTTGATATAGTCATAAATAATAGGCAACGTAAACACGACATGTGGCTTTTGGATTCAAGCGCGTGATACTTTTCTCATTTTACTGATAAATTAACCTCTTTTAGGATAAGTCAAAGTGAGGATAAGTCACTGGTGACATTATTTAACCCTCACCAGAGCTCGGGTGTCGTCAGCACACCCCATATGGCAAAAACTATCCGAATTTTTCATTCTCAATGACTTCATCACTGCAATACAAGTGGACTAGATTTTGTTACTATTTATTGTACGCGCGAATTGATACTTGTCGTTTTGGAGAGCCTTACGAGACTACTTGTTACTCTGCCAAAAACAAATCTTTCCGTATTATAAAGAACATACTCGTCTTATTGTGCCATTTCATGTGTACCACATTCCGCCACCAGATTGCACGTGTGGTCACGAAGTTGTTTGAACGTCGATATGTTTTATTTATTTGATTGGTGTTTTACACCGTACTTAAGCATATTTCACTTATATGAAGGTGGCCATTATGGTGGGTGGAAACAGGGCAGAGCCCGGGAATACCCACGACCATCCTCTGGTTGCCGGCAGACCTTCTCACGTACGACCGGGGAGAAAGCCAGCACGAGCTGGGCTTAAACTCTCGGCTACCACACTGGTGGGAAGCTTCAGGGTCAGTACTCTGCGCTAGCGTGCTAACCAACTGAGCCACGGAGGTCCCCGATGTGTTTTATGACTCTGTGTAAGTCGTCTTACTTTCTATGGTATAGACTAATTCAATAGTATTGGTACATTTAATGAAGCTTTATGTGATATCATTCAGGAAGTAATGGTGTTTTGTTTGCCTTTCAGGTTTTATTCTTAGTTCATGAATTTCTTTACATCGAATAATTTCTCTCATGTCTGTGAGATAACATTCTGCTAAAAACTGGACTTTTAAGCCAGATAATATCCGTCTATGTTTTTTTTTTTTACTTTATAATACAGATTAAAAATATGGGTAATGTGGAGACGTGGAAAATATTAAACCTCTCTCCTCCTTCAATTAATGCATAGAGGCTGTGAATATACGTATGTTTTTATCAGTTTGCCCAGAATAACGATTCCGTATATCAGAACGGTAAAACCTGGAACAGCTTTGGAAATCCTCCCTGCAAGCCATGTCAAAGAAAACTGACACTCCCGAGTCTCCTTGCGCCTTGGGGGTTATCATATTAACCAGTAGTAAATTAACAGATTGTCCAAATCACATGTTAGCTGATAAGGAGTTAGTTAACGAGAATATCTCATTCTTCTTTGTGTATATCTGCGTAGCAATATCTCCCTTGAGTTCCTGTCGTAGACATTTTATTTTTGTCGCTCGTCAAAGATTCCTAAGTTCATTGTGTTATTCCATAACAAACCGTCACCAATAAATTTTTGGAAAAATGTAGCAAAACCGTGTCTGTGTTTATCTTTGAGGGCTTTTAAGAGGTGTTCCTTGAGCGGAGTCCTTCTTGGGTTTCACGCATTCTTCATGACGAACGGTGGAGAAATTTTTACGCGACAACAGGCCTAATTGCCCGCAACCGGCAGTGGTGTTTAATTTCAAATCTCATCTTCTCAACATGCGTGACCTTACTAACTCCATAAACTGAGCTGATAAATTAGACGACCTACCCGAATAAACTAGGTGGACATTTGCTGGACAAAAACAAATCACTCCTTCTCCCAGAGTGCCGTGTCCCTGCCGGAGATCCGTTCAGTTAGGTCGGGATTGGTTGAGATGGTTACGCACGTATCAATATCCTGATTCCAAGCGTCGAAACCGACATTCGTATATACATTTGTCATCATTTATTCGATCAGTATAAAGGTCCGTATTAAATAGAGCTGCCTATAACGCATTTAGAAACGTTTTATTTCAAAAGAAATATTAGGTAAATAAACAAAAAATGATGCTATTTGTAAAGCCAATTATTCATGTCATGTGATCTCCCAAATTGAGGCAAATGTTCACCCTGGTGATTTTTGCTTTTTATTTTCCTTCCAGAAAAGGAGTGCTGAGATCATGGATACCATAATTAAAATGTTTCCTTTAAGGACCACAACAAGCGAATAAGAAAGAGAGATTTGTATATTGTCTCGATTGTCACCATTTGCCGACTATCAGACTGTCGTGGCTGCTCTGGTTTTACCCTCTATGCCATAGTCTGTTATGTTATAAAAGAACCGAGCACCCCGTGGACATTGATTTCACTGTTTTAGACCAATGTTATCTTTAGCGGACCTTTGAACCGGGTGATGCGAGACACACTGGTGTAAATATATTACAACAATCAAGTTATTTTAGTTAAAGTTTTTTGTAAAAGATCTACTAAAGGCAAACAGAAAAATTCCCTCGAAGATGACTGGTCTCTCTTGTGTAAATCTAGGTGGTCTTCTTTCAAGAAGATACCAACAGTCGTGCAACAAAGGTATAATAATTCCAGGGCGAACTAGACATGTTTTCATATTATAGGTGACGGTATTGCGTGCTCACTTAACTCTCGTCCTACATCTGCTGATGGAATGATCAAATGAATCAGTGATTATGGCTTAACGCCACATCGGCAATATTTCAGCCATATCGCGGCGAGAACAAGGTGGAAACACGAGACGGTTCAGGTTTTCGATATGGACCTGAGAATATCAAAACCGAAACAAAATATTCGAAAATGAGGTAAGAAAAGGTAAGAAAAACCAAAACAGTTAAAACTCGAAAATCAGCATATCTAGGAAATTTTATGACCTTTGATCTATAAATATTTATGACAATAAATTTCATATTTTATGATATAGGCCAATGGCCTTCAAATATTTTCTGACAGAGTCGTCAGCGATGCTGTCAAACAAATCATATATGGAGTTTACTGTGTAGAATCTTTACCGAACATGGGCAAAGTCTACACAGTCAACCAGGATATGTTTGATGCCGTATTGCGCATCACATCCAACACACTCGGAAGCACTGCTCCCATCCAGGATAAAATTGTGTGTTAGACGAGAATACCCAATACGGCATCTTGTTAAAACTACTTGATCTCTACGAGACATACCCAGAGTATAATAATTATAACCTATGACGGTGTGAATAGCGTGCAGTTTAATACGCACCAGCAAGTCCCATTCACCCCGCCAAAGGCGACAAATATATCCAAGAATGTTGGATCGAAAGTCAGTATACGGGATTTTAACTTTTGATATGGATTTATCTAGCCTTTGCCTCCTCGTTCACGACTGTGTTTCCATGGATACTAATATGACTTGGTATCCAACAGAATATAATACCTTTGCCTCTCAATCAATTTTCTTTGTAAGGTTAAAATTCCAACAATGAGTGGGTTTTTTAAATTTATTAATCTGTATTGCCAAAAGGCAGGAAAGCGAGTAACTGCATACCATTGCTCTCTGGGCACGTCCAGAGGAAACATATGATAAGGCCAGGAGTATAGCCCTGGCTTCTGCAGAAAATATAGAAGATGAAGACGGAAGACGAAGAGAAGAGACCCGCTGTTCTAAGACAGCCGCAACCGCAACCTTGTCCCCATTCATGTCAGTGTATATAAATTTATAATTTGGATAATTAGCCTTAATTTCAGCAAAAACTTCCTGAATTATAGGAGGATTTGTATTAAATTTATTATGTTGACGTAGATCAAATATTAGTTTAGGTTGTGGAAGAAGCCAGGAAGGAGACTCCGGAAAAGATACCGGAGCTATCTCCTCTAGCTTGATGTTAGATTCCACAACATGGTCCCGTATACGAAGACCGAACGGAGGGATCTTGTTAGGACATTTAGTATATTTGTCTACATACGATGGATTGAAAACACAGCCGTAACAAGGGATTGTTGAGTGAGCTTTAAGCTTTGTTGCACATTTAAGGCTCAAGGCTCGGTTATGTAAAGAAGGCTCATTGGCTTCCACGTATAAACTCTCCACAGGTGAGGTTCTAAAAGCACCAAGGCTGAGTCTCAAGCCTTGGTGATGAACAGGATCCAACATTTTTATATACGACTTCCTTGGGGAACCGTAAATGATGGACACATAGTCCAATTTAGATCTCACCAGAGAACGATACAGATTAAGTAAAACAGAGAGTCAAAAAGGGTGGACCCCACCCGTACCTTAAACTGATGATCAGATAAAAATTTTGATATAAATATTGGTAGTCGGCCTTTACGGCCCATATCCGCGAGGTCTTTTAAAATGCCATATTTCCATGTGGTGTCGTAGGCCTTTTGAAGGTCAAAAAATATAGACACCACATGTTCATTATTAATAAAACCATCACGAATATAAGTTTCGAATCGAACAAGGTGATCCATAGTGGATCTACCTTGACGAATTCCACATTGGATATTAGATAGTAACTTGTTGGCTTCGAGAAAGCAAACAAGTCTATCATTTATCATCCGTTCCATAGTCTTACAGACGCAACTGGTAAGAGCTATGGGACGGTAATTATTTGGATCAGTATGATCCTTACCCGGTTATATATTATTATCCGGGAACCGGGATAGTACATGCATCCCTCCATGAGGGTGGAATGAATGAATGAATGATTTTGGCTTAATGCCACATAGGCAATATCTCAGCCATATCGTGACGAGAACATGTTCAAATCAGGAAGGTGCCTTGAATAATTTTCGACATGATCTGATGAACATTCAAAATTTAAAGGAAAACAGACGAACATTTCTTAAAACCAGTTAAAAAAAATAAATGTTAGTTAAAAGTCAAAAACCACAATGAAATATATATATATATATATGCTATATTCTATTATACAGGCCAGCAGCCTTCAAAAAATTAATAACAGCATCGCCTGCGACGCTGTTAAAGTAAAATATTGTGTTTACTGTGTAGAATCTTTGCCGAATATGAGCAAAGTCCACACAGTCCACAAAGATATGTTTGATGCCGTATTGCTCATCACATCAAACACACTCGGGAGCACTGCTCCCATCCAGGATAAAACTGGGTGTTGGATGAGAATGCCCAATACGGCATCTTGTTAAAACTACTTGGTCTCCACGAGACATACCAAAAGTATAAGAGCCATAGCCTATGACAGGGTGAATGGCATGCAGTTTGTTATCGACCTGCAGGTCCCATTCATCCTGCCAAAGACGACAAATGTATTTAAGAATATAACATTTAAAATCAGTATAAGGAATTTTAATCTTAGATATGGGTTTATTAAGAGCAGCTTTCGATTCCCTGTCTACGACTGTGTTTCCGTGAATACCTGTTTGACTTGGTATCCAAAAGAAAATATCTTTACCTCTTTTAATTAACTTTCTATGAATTGGTAATATTTCTAGAATTAACGGATTTTAAGTTTATTTTGTCCTATTGCCAAAAGGCAGGACAACTGCATATCATTGCCCCCTGGGCACACCCAGAGGAAACATACGATAAAGCCAGAAGTATAGCTCTGGCCCCGGTAGAAAATATTGAAGACGAGGATGGAAGGCGAAGAGAGGTGACTCGCTGTTAGAAGACGGCCACGGCCGCCACCCTGTTCCCATCCTCTGACCCGTCAGTATATATAAATTTATAATCCGGATAATTAGCCTTTATTTCAGCGAAACTCTGCTGAATTATAAGAGGCTTTGCATCGGATTTCTTATGTTGATGTATATCAAATATTAATTTACGTTGTGAAAGAAGCCAGGGAGGAGACTCTGGAAAAGAAACCGGACCTGTGTCCTCCAGCTCGATGTTAGCTTCAACAATATGTTTCCGAACACGAAGACCAAAGGAAGGAATTTTTGGGGGGCATTTATTACATTTATCTACGTATGATGGATTAAAAACATAGTCGTAGGCAGGGTTTGTTGGGTGAGCTTAAGGCTTAGCAACGTACTGAAGCCTGAGTTTTATACGCCTGTGATATAAGGAAGGTTCATTAGCCCCTACGTATAAACTCTCTACTGGTGAGGTTCTAAATGCACCAAACTGGTGATGGACCGGTTCCAACATTTTAAGATATGATTTCCTAACAAAGCCATAAATGATCGACCCATAGTCCAATTTAAACCTCATCAGAGAACGATACAAATTAAGTAAAAGTGATTGGTCAGCACCCCAATCGGTGCTAGACACGACCTTAATTGTATCGAGAGCCTTTGTACATTTACCTATAAGCGTTTTTATGTGAGGTATAAAAGATAATTTACTATCGAATATCACCCCTACCAAATTTTTATTTTATTACTTAACCCCCATAAGGGGTTATGAGAATTAAAATCTCCCATTTTTATAAACGCTGTAGGTAATTGTTCTTTTAAATTATGCAACTGGAAAGCTGACAAAAAAGTGTTCGGAGGAATATAAACCTATCACAGTGTGATTGTCTTAGGCAATGAAACACGAACGGCCACAGAATGAAGCTCTGTATCCAGGGCAACAGGATTGTGGATAATATTGTTTTTTTATGAAGATAGAGGAGCCGCCTGCAGCTCGCGCTTTTTTGTGACAAAATATACTACAAAGTGAATAACTTTTGAGAGTTTTTTTTATCTTTGTCGGATGTCTTCAGGTGAGTTTCCTGAAGAAAAAGGGCAATAGGATTTAATGATTGGAGCAGCTGTGTTATTTCGATAAAATTAACCTTAAGACCTCGACAATTCCATTGTATAATTTTTTCGTATGTACACATTACGGAGTGAGACATATAGGAGATTTCTCTATATATCTGGACCGAGGACGACCCTTCCTTGGAGATCGGCTGGAAGATCTCCCTTGTACGGGTGATGTATCCATCACATCAGCATCTGATGTTGAAGGCATAACGTCCTCCAACGATCCAAACCTAATAATTGTTTGGGCAGGATCTCTAGTGGCCTTAGACAGATGTTCTGTGGGGCCACTCGGTTTACTGCCTTTAAAATTATTACTTTGAAGTTTGTTTTTGGATTTGTTTTGGTCATTATTATTTTTAGAGGACTGAGGTTCGGGTTTATCAGTTTTTCTGCATTCTTTACTGGTTTTATTTCTTGTACTGAGGTGGTCTCGGTTGAACAACACTTCCGGACAGGTTGAGTTGAAGGTTCAAATGAGATCGAACTAGGTTTGTTGTTTCCAATGGGCCAAGTCAAGGAAGTCTGAGTTGCAACAGATATTGTAGCTCGCTTGACTACATTGGCAAACGAAGCGGTAAAGTACTAAAAAGCGACACCAATTTGCGGACTTCCTGACAGGAAATGTTGTTATTAGTTTTTAAATTGATTATTTGATTTTCTTTAATTAAAAAAATGACAGTCCTTATAGAAGGCCATATGATCTCCGCGGCAATTGCAGCACTTAACTGTGCTGCTGCAGTCAAAACCATAATGACCTCCACTGCCGCATCGGAAACAAACCAGTATATTTTTATATTGGCCTTTGCGGTGACCAAATTTTTGGAAAGTGAACTATCGTGTTGGGTTAGGTATATAAAAAATCCACATTAGCCCTATACGAGCCAGTGTAGGTATATGATGGTAGAGAGGCGCTATTAAAGGTCAGAAGGTATGCGTTTAATTTGAGGATGTTGCCAGCTTTTTTTTGTTGTGAAACGCTTCACTCTGACAACACTCTGTACTTATAATTCTGTACAGATTTCTTCTTCAGATCGGTCGAAGATATCCCCATCCCTGTCACGTATTATTCCCTGACATCTGTTCAGGTTATTGGGAGGGAATGTAAAAACAGATATATTGGAAATTTTATTTAATGATGATAAATTTTTTTCATTGTTGTTTCCAGAAACATTCGATGAGAATGTCTCCGGATCGTATTTTTTTAACGTTTTTTACAGTGCCTGCTGCACCTCGTAAAGCCCTTTTCAAAAGAAAACGATGAATTTTAGAGGCCGGCTTCTGTTCACTCTTTGTTGAGAGAACAATAAAAGCCGGCCAACTTTCTTGTCCATTGTCAAGTGGGTCTGACAAAACCTCCAGCTTCCTCTTTTTATCAGCACCTGAAGTTGGCTGAGAGAACGATCGAATGTTAGAGACATTTGGCGAAAAGTTTGGGGAAGTCATAATAAATATAAAGTAGGAATTCACCCCACGTGTACCCCATCCACCACGGAGTGCCAACAAGGGCGATGCCCGAACCTGGCGATACACAGCAGGAAAGACACCAAGGACTCTACATAGGGTTTACTCAAATAGATGGCCTTAACATGCACACCGCATTTCCCAACCGAGCTCCTCCATCACCCACTCATTGAAGGAGGTAGCATATCAGACACGAACTACTTGATTGACCCATGAGCCACTGCCTCAAACGTAATCCCACTAGCGAAATTTAAGAAAAATCATTTGTTCTATAAAGAGTCTTAATATGGAGAAATTTTGGAACCACGCAGAGCCAAAGGGTGATCAGCCGGAGCGGGCCATGAGACCACCAGTCTTTGAAGAAGTAGGGGCCGAAGTGGAGTGCTGGACGTGAGGATCTCGCAAGATCAACTCGCCCTCAGCCACCAGGATCCCGCCCTCCCCAATCACGGATCGCAACCCACGGCAAACACGTTGACCCTTTTAGTCGCCCTGTGCGACAAACCGGGGAGGCTGTGGAACTATTCTATTCACCGAAACCACACGGGAAAGCCCTAGGTTACTCGCCTTGTACGACAACCTTGCCTAGAGAACTGGGGCCCTATTCTTTTCACTCCAGGGAACCCGACGGGGGCTGATACAGTTCTTGCTTCTTGGCCTATATGTGTGTGCAGATAAGAGCTTAACTGCCGAAGAGCTTAAGTCACATGACCTGGTCTTTGCTGCTACTTATGTGAAATATGGTAAAAAAGACAAATACGGGAAGAAACGAATTCGTCAGTAGCATCTTTTGGTAGAGGTAAGTAAGTATACACGCTGGTGATTTCCTGGGCAACTGTTGGATGGCTGCGTGGCTTTATTTTGAAATTATTTACCGATGAAAATCCTCAATCGACATTTTAGGACACGTAACACATTGTAATTCTCGCGGCGCTTACCAGCCACTCGAAGAAGCGAGAGGTACATTATTGCAACTCGAACGAATGGCGCCCTTAGACCTGCCTTTTCACAAAACAACCCATTGATATATTACCTCGTCAGGGGTTGATTTATTGAACTTAGGCGGATTCTATGAAGGTAATAAAATTGTTTCCCATTCCAATGCTAGATATAAGCCGTATAATACAGAGTTTGGTGACACTTCGGCATATGAACGACTGGTATGCTTTTAAACCTATACGATTTATCAGACAGTGTGTGACGAGGCCAGACAATCCGTGATGATGTGCCAGACAAATGTACCCTTATAATTCTTAGGTCGAATTTGATTAATAGATTGACGGGGCCGGGATATGGTGATATAACAGATTTATATGGTGATATGGGTACCAAAATTGAGGTCCCAAATCAGTCGGGTTACCAGGGTCGAAATATAAACACCTACGTTCAGAAGCAAAATTCAGATTTTAGTCATTTTGAATTCACGAAAGCGTGATCTGTATGCGATCACACATTAGCAGTTTTGCCTCTTTGAAATTCTCTTTCAACCCATCTTTGAGTTCATGGGAAGTTTGTTATTCTAATACCGTGATGATACAGCTCGAATAAAAACGATTGCACAGGACATAAATTTATAGTACAGTGTATTACATGGCCAGCAAAATGCTTAAAGCAAAATATCGACGTATGGTAATTCCACTTCTCTCGGATAAACGTGACATTTTCATCAACTAATGCTTTCCCTGTTGTTTTACAATTCAGGATTCGCCCGTAAATCCTCAGAAACTGTCATTAGTACGGGTTTTCCTACAACTAAAATACAGGACTGTAAGTAAATTTGCTATTACCATGATCTGCACCTGTAATGCTGCAATCCAAATTTATATCTCCATTCTTGGATATTAGAAAGAATTTTTTTTTCTGCAAAAAAGTAAAATATCTAGAAGAGCTGTAATCCCTCAGGACAAGTCATCTGTTTCTTCTCAAGCCTATTTCACTTACTGACAACCCCAAGAGAAAAATTAATTTCCCGCAAGCATAAACAAATTTGATAGATGATAATCATATTCATAAAATAACTTGTTGCAAGCTTTCCCGTTTAAAGTGATTTTCCGTGATTATTTCATTACCTGCGAAGACTTTACACGAAGACTTGTTTTTGCCGCAAGACATCGCTAGCCCACATGGGAATGTTTGCCAAAAACCTGGTGATGGTCGTGTGTTTCTTCCAGGCTCTGTCCGATTTTGTTTGACCATAATGGTGGCAGACATTGGATATGGGAGATTCTTAAGAACCACGTAAAATACCGAGAAGTAAATAAATAAGTTTATCTCTAGAGGCGAATGGTTCTTATACCTTGCTGAGTGTATGCTAAAACCATCAGCAGTTAGAGACGTTAATCGGAATTGCATTAGGGGAAGCCCATTTCACATCAAAGAAACTACAAATGCAAGAAAATGCTCACTCTTAACTTCCGGTTATTTACTGGGAAACGAAAGATCTTCAGTCATGCGGCACATTTACAGAGGAAATAGTTCATCATCATACTCCGCTTCAGTAGACGCTTGTTACGATACTACCCAATATATTAACCTTTAGTACCAGAGATCATTTGTTTTCTGCATTTGGCACCCTTTGTTTAAGGGCACTTTCTTTTTGCAGATGTACATTGCAAATAAGTAGCACCATGTAAAAACTTCAAAACAAGCCGGTGCATTCATTCATGAAAGAGTGCTTCCTGTGGAAAAAGTCAGAAACAAATATTCTGTGAAGACAAGATTTTGCTCTGGTCAAGATTTTTAACGTAAACGCCCTAAACTTATTCTTTATAAAGGTGAAATCATCTTTGTCTTGTGGAGATAGGCTGCCCAGGGGATATTACATGAAATAATTTTAATGATGCAGGTGTTTTATGACCTTTTTTTTAAAACCAGAAAAAGAAATTCCGTTAAATCTAAGACTCCGTACATAACTGACATAGAGCCGGAAATGCTGAGATGGGATGGTCCAATTTTACCTCCCCCCCCCCGGACTTTTGGACCTGAGGCGCCGTAAAATGTTCTGGAAAGTTACCATTAACGTTGATTGGTGCTTTATTCAAGACTGTGGACTCTTCATTCATAACAAGTGTGGATCAAATTCAGGGTAATGTGAAACGAAACACTTTCCCAATCCACTCGCTGGCTCCTGCATAAACCGTGATTGTGCTGGCAGATTAATCATCCCTAAGCCCCGATCTCCTTGTGTTGTGTGCACATGTCTTAAATGTGATCACAACACAGCATATGGGATAATTCTAGGCGAGTGACGTCTGATAAATTGTATTGAACATCACTAATTTTTTTTTTACTTAATTCTGTTTAAACCATGGTGCTACGGGGAGTGTAAGTTATTACTTCTTAAACCCTTACATGAACAGATAGACTACAATCCCAACTGAGGTAAACTGACAACAGGCAGGAATTCACCCGTAAGGTGTTAACATTTGCCAGCTATCACACTGTCGTCGCTGCTCTCGTTTTACTCTCTGTGCTGAGGTCTTCAATATTGCATTCCAAGAAAAAAAATTATTTTTTACGCAATTCTGCCTCAATCCTTGATGCTAGGGGCGTGTTACTTCTTGAACATTTAAATGAACGGCTACAATAAATCCGTAACAGATGAAAACTGACAAGAGACTGCACTTCACCGGTATCGCATGACCATTTGTCGTCACTGCTCTGGTTTTACTCTCAGTGCAGTAGTCTTTTATACTAACGACAGGTACACGAATGTTGGTTTTGACGCCTAAGTTTAAGAAAATAAAAGCCGTCAACGGTTTTGGATGATGATGGAAAGACGTAAGATCCAGTAAATATCCATTGGTGTACTATTCTACTTCACAAGTTGTTGATAACCAGTATGTATCTTTGATGCGTTTTGATTGCAGCTGCTCATATATACAACGTCGCAAATTTGTTGATCACGATGAATGCCGGGATATGTAAGAGATCCTAAATTATGTCACTCATGGCCTTTCTTAAATGCATACCACCAAGGATTGAGCAAAATCACCAGGTTTTTTTGTCTTCTCTTCTTTAATTCTTTCGATTCAAACTAGCGATCTCATAAAGAAGAATTTGGTGACACCCATTTTGAAATGACATATATCGTTAGTAAATTGACTTCGTTACAAAATCACAAAATCGTCATATTGCTGGCACTTTTGGATCTACTTGCTAATTCTCGTGCCTGATGATTCAAAGGTCAAGAGGTCAGACAATCCTTAATGATTCTGTTATTAGACCAAAGAGGTTTCACTAATGCAGGACTTCTGTACGGGATCGGTATGTACTCTTCACTGTTAACGCCATGGATGATTCCAGCTCCGTCTTTGGTCACAAATATTACTTCCAGTATGAGAAAGAAAATGGGTGGTATGGGGTTTGGATCGTTGACATGAGATAGAGTTCATACCTTCAGACTGGTGTAAGAGAAATTAGGAAAACAGCAAAAATCCTGCGATTTCCAGATCAAGGTATCATATTTCATCAACTATTGACCTTGATATTCTGTCCTTGGAAATAAGCAAATATATGTGCCTTCTCGATAAATATCATCTGTCAGCTTTGCTAAGACTATTATACAAAGGAATCAGAATAATTTTACATTGATAAATGATTAGCAACGATATCGCAACAGTTTACACTGACAGAAAAAAGAGCCATAAAGCGGGGTTCGTGTCTGTTAGACACAATGCGTTTTTTCTTGCGCCAGAAATGTAAATCATCTAGAAAAACAGATTTTACGGTCCGTGTTATTTCCCATGATCTGTTTTATTACAGGTCGAATGCGGTGGAAACTCAACTTGGAGCAATCAAACACAAATCTGATGGGCTGTAATTAAATTAATCCAATTATCTGTTGTGAGTTGTTTGCATTTAAAATATTCTACTGTCATTAATTCACTACGTGTGGGTCAAAGCCGTGATTATGTCACCGACTACATGACGCCAGCCGTTACTTAACCTCTCTGAAATTAATTTATTTGATTTTATTTAATTCGTGCAGTCCACCTTATTCGAATTTTTTTATATTTTTTGCCCAACATGACCATTAGGATAACAAGGGCCTCGCGGTAACACAAAATATAAATCTGGTCTGGCTGTTCTTAAGACCATAGACTACCGCTAAGAGATTATAAATAGGAATAGCCAAAAGTAAATCAAGGATGTTTCTCACACTACACTCACATTTGCCTATCTGATTATCATGGAAAATGGGAATTGTCTTTTGCCCGTTAATATCTTTATTGTTGCCGCATACCACGAATTTGCACAAAAATCGTGGAAAGAGAATTTTGGTATGCCTTTGAAATGACTTAATATCCAGGACTTGTGAAGAATCACACCTGGGTGTCGATGGTCAGCGCACTTCGTTAACACTAGTGGTGAAAAGTTCGCTCACTTTGCGAAGTCCAAGCTCAAAATAATCAGTACATACAGATATGGAATTTACATTTCTGCGCTTAACTGGGAAACTGGGTAAATAAACAAAGCTTCGTGGGAGGATTCGGGCCATTGCCCTGCGCTAGGGCGCTCACCGACTGAGCCACGGAGGCCCCTCCAATCACCGTAAGTTCTTGTAACCATCAACCTAGGACAATAATAGGTAATAACAGGTCATCTTTTCTTGGGTGCAATGATCCTGTATTTATTCTCACACCAATGATGTACATCAGCTGTACTCAGAGACAAGGAAAAGCGCACAAAAAATCAAATAATTTACAGAAATGGAATCTCACATTGTCAGAGCTAGATTATGGGAAACCAAACAGCTCTCTTCATGGAACTCATGACCATGCGGCCAGGCCGCTGAGTGTACAGTAAAACACACAGGTGACAGCTACCTTTCTTGTTGTCATGTCATCTGGCAAACCGCATTAAGGTCAGCCCCATTCTCTCTTCCTGTTCCACAAGGACTTTCTGTTCCTGCAGAAAGTGTCATGTCTTGCCTAAAGTGCTCGGATGAAGAGCTGTAGTTTAACCTCTTGACAGTAGTAAAGTTTTGACAGCGAATCTGCAGTTCTGACAAGACACCATATAGTCTCTCTCAGTATTTGCCTTGGAAAGTAGACAGGCAATTTGCCAAGAATGGGTAACAAATACCTTGAAATGTAAGAGAAGTGTATCAAGCCTGCTAGTTGTACACATCCCAAGTGGATGAATCTGTCAAATCAATTGTCTCGCTTATTCAACGGCGCCAGTTTTGCCATGCACGTAGCGAAGGGCAGCGATATTATATGGGCACCACGGTTTCCCCTTTTTTTCAACTGATTTTGCCATTGTTGACCCGGAACGCCCATTTTGACTGACAGCTGATATAGGAATCACGGCTTCGATGCCCAGGTTCCCCCAGCCATTAAATCTCATCGGAGTGATGCCATAAAAACAATCAAGAGTACGGCATTAAAGGCCAATAAATCAATGAAGACCATAATCAGTAAACAACTCACATGGTCTAATTTATTTTAATGTAAACAATATAATTCACTGTTTTCAATCTTGCTGACGCTTGCTTTTGAAAATGAAACTGAACAAGTCTGCGCTTTTGAAGCTAAACAGCTATAATGCATGTTGTTTTATGTTTTGGGAAGACCTAGAGTGAGTTTCAAGCTCTGATTCACGTTTATGAATTCTTCAGTGCGGCGTTAAACAAATTTTCGAGTAGATATATCAACCTTGACGAGAGGAAGGTTTTATTTCTTTTTAGTCTTTATTCACTTCACCTCATTCCAACCTGAAACTAATTTCATTTCATCTCTAGAATGTGGTCGGAAATTGTTTACAGTGGCAAAAGTGGCGTCAACAACGTCGTCTGCTCAAACTCACATCGCCGACAAGCTGTCTAAAACCAACTTCCTGTGATATGAAAAGAATGCCACTTCCTGTCCAGACATGAAATTGCACAAATTAGCTCTGTAAAATTACCTTGCCAGTTTTCTTGTGCCAAATCAACAATGATGACAGCTTCCAGACTATTCAAACTCCCGAGAGTGGGAAGCGAATGTCTTCCTGTCCGGTTACTTAATATCTCGTTTGTATAGGCATATTCTCAAGCCCGGTGGTTACACTCTGTCAGGTGTACGGAACTCAAAGCCATTTAACAGACACTGCAATCGGTCATACATATGTCTTCTTTTAAGAAACTGCTAACGAGACTAAATGTTGTGTTTATACAGGAAAATCAGAAGTCGCTTTAAACACCGGGAACTTATTTAACCAACTATTCGCTCCTTCTGAAACTGAATGTTCAACCACAAATTAACTAACAATAAATAAGAAAATGAGTATATATTACCGAATAAACGTAAGAAGCCTGGAGGTGTTATTCCAGAAGTCTTTGATCTTTGAGCAGCCATGGTTAATTTTGTGGATTCTGATTAGCCTTCTCATCAAATTTCAAATAACGTAACACTCCACTGTGACTTGTGAAAGTTTAAACTTCAACCAAAACGGATTACACGTATTAACATTTTATTGTACATAAGTATTGGTATATATATATGCAAGTTACGCACAAGTGTTGTTTATACAAGATCAACAAGAACAAACAACTGAGAAAAGTGCATACAATACTACCCCGACCATGCTTGGTGTCGCTGTTTTGGGCATTATTTGCGTCGTGCAGTTTGGAATACAAATGGCATCCTCACAATCTTTATTTCTTGTATTCGTGGAATCCAGGCGCCTTTTAGAAACTTCTTACCAAAAAAGCTTTCTTTCGTAAGTAGCATAAACTTAAAAGTTACACCGACGACATATGTTTTACGGGCCTGTTTGCTGTTATTCTGCAAAAAATTTTAGAAATCGTTCCCACCTATTTTCACCACGCAGTGAGACAAAACACGTGACATCTTCTGAGCCATCTGCTTCCTGTAAATCCGTTGGAATGTAGTCCTCGACCTGCTTCATATGACATCAACATAATGCCATTTCCTGTCCAGACATGGAATTGCAAAACTTATCTCGCCCAAATTATCGTGTCCATTTTCTTGCCGCAAACGCGTGTCGAAGATGAATGGCTGGTCAAAACCACCCCTGTTTTCTCGTGAGTTACATAAATATTACAATTTCAGCAATTTAAATCCATAATCTGAGCCATTATTTACAACCTCACCTACTGTGGCACATTTTCAGTCGCAGAAAAGTAAGAAAATGGTCGTTTAACAGGCCGACCTAATTTGCATAAGAGGTCATATACAGCTTTTAATTCGCACCGAATTACAGAGGGAAATGGTCTAATGGTGAACGCCTTGACAGATGGATCTCTCTTGTATAAATTATACAGACCCATTAAAAAAAACTTCCGCCCTTAACCTTTATCCATGCATTCTTCCTTCTCACACGATGTAAATTACGCCTTCAGATGTATTCAGTGTGGAAAAGACAGCTCTGAAATTCCCCCGGTTCCTGTTCAGCTTCATTATGCTTTTAAAGTCGCGGTCGAAATCTTGCCACCTTTAGAGACTGCATGTAAATAACCATAAGCATTCCGTTATCCACTGTAGTGTAGGATAAGGTGTTTAACACACTGCTGAAAATCATGTTTTCTCGATCACAGCAGGCTACCTTGTTTACGCATTTCGAGGCCCAGTATAAAAACACAGCAACCGTTTAAAATGTGTCTGAAGGAAAAAAACCCCCAAAGGTTTGCAAACCCTACAGAGAATAATCGTTTTTGTATCAGACTAGATCTCATTAGATAAAACCATTCATAATTTAGATGATAAAATGTGATGAATAGCCACAGGTGTACAATGCAGACAGATTATGACTTAATTGATCTAATTCAATTCGGCCAAGATAACAGCACGTCTTAGATTTGCCGACACGACCTGGGTAATGCGCAGAAGACGTCCTATATATGTATTATGTCAGCAAATAACAATTGAAGACTTTAAAACGTAATAATCAAAAGTGACAACATGACATGCGAGAAAACCAAAGGTTATAATAACGTGTAGTAATGTCGTTGAATTTTGTTGGTCACTCTCCCATATCCTTGTACTTGTGACTAACTTTTTACGGATGTTTCATATGAATCATATTGAAAAATAAACGTGAACATAAAAAGTCAAATGGCCCAAAACAGGGGTCTTCTACTGTCCTTTCCTGAGCTTATTTCTGATCAAGAAGTGTTATTATCTGCAAGCCTAACCCCCAAACCTTCCTCATCCCCCAATCCCTTCACCTCCGCACACAGGCGCGCTTCGAACATATCGCCCTGTTGAACTCTTTGACCAGAACTCAAACATTTTCGCAAAGCGGTCATTAATGTCAGAGGTACATGTTTAGCGATGCCGCATGACGTAGGGTTCAAAATACGGAAACGGAAAAGAAAACAGAATAGGAAAACTTCTGAACTTCAACGACAAAAGAATGGAATTAAATGAAAGTCATACAGCCGCGACGACCGTGTATTTGGCCAATGGTAACAGGTATCCCGTGAAATTCACTTACATCCGTTAGCATTTAATGTTGTTTTTATCCGTACTGGTCGAAGACCAGAAGACGTTATGTATTATCAAGCTGTCCGGCTTCCCTTCGTCTGTGTCTTTCTTTCATGGGTGTGTTAACTTTTCCTTCACAAGGCTACACCGCCTACAGTTTTTCTCCGATTTCAACGAAACTTGAGTCATCTGCAGGTTACATCAGTATACATAATTCGTAGTGTCTATTTTCCATTTCGATGATTGGTTGTCTGTCTGTCTGTCTGTCTATCTGTTCATACAAAATATGTTAACATTTTCAAAGCACTACTCCTCCCACAGTTTTTGTGCGATTTCAAGGATATATACTACATCAAGGTACATAATTTGTAGGATCGATTTTCCATTTTGATAATCGGTTGTCCATCCCTCTGTCTGTCCGTTCATCCACAGTGTTTAACATTTCTTTCAAAACGTGTAGAATACATGAAGATGCACAATAGTATCGACTTTCCGTTTTCGCTGGTGATTAGTTGTCCGTCTGCTCACTCATCCACCATGTCACCATTTCTTTTAAAATGACACAACTCCTCCCCGTTTTGTATAATTTCAATGAAACTTGGTTCAATTGCACAATATGTGAGGGGCCCTTGATCTACCTTACACAGTTTCTTATACTTGAGACATGACTGTGTTTGCTTACTTCTACTGATGCCATGATGCTACGGGGCGTATAAATTGTTACTTCTATATATGAACGTTTCGAGTAAAACCCTAACTGAGGTAAACTGACAACTGATCAGATTTCACCGGTAGCGTGTGACCATTTACCAACTACTAGTATCACACTGTCGTCGTTGTTCTGGCTTACTCTCTCTGCTGTAGTCTTTTATATTAACAGTGAGTCTGTTTTTGCATTTACAGTGTATTATATCTGGTATACAATCTCAGTTGGTAAACTCCTGATGGCTTTAGCATGGACACAACCAAATATAACAGCTTTTTCCCGCTTTAACTCATTCATTTATTTATAGGTATCTTATCATGTCTACTCAATAATATTTCAATTAAACGACGGTGGCCAGCAGTGCATTGGGACGAAAACGAGCGGAGCCAGGGGAAAACTCACGACCTACCCCTGCTGGTTGACAGACTTTCCCAAGGAGAATAGGAATAAGACAATGCAGTTAACATAAGTTAAACTGTGGCTTGGTATATTTATTTATTTATTTGATTGGTGTTTCACGCCGTACTCAAGAATATTTCAATTATACGATGGCAGGCAGCATTATGGTGGGAGGAAAGTGGGCAGAGCCCGGGGCAAAACCCACGACCATCCGAGGGTTGTTAGCAAACCTTCTCACGTACGGCCGGAAAGGAAGCCAGCATGAGCTGGACTTGAATCCGCAGCGGCCGCATTGGTGGGACGTTCCTAGGTCATTGTACGCTAACAGACTGAGCCACGGAGGCCCCTACTTGATATAAATCTCATCGTCGAAACCGAGGGACCGTGTTTCACTCGGGGCATTGCCCGACCTCCACCTAACATGAACCATTGTGTAACAGAAACATTTTACATAAACCATTTTCAGCACTGGTTTATCCTAAATCTAAAAAAAATTACAAAATCTAATCATCGGATTCTAATCGGGATTTACGGATATAATAGACCAAACCATACCCTAATCTGATAATTAGTTTACTGAACACTTGTCGTATTTTATCAAGTCCATCTCCTGCCTTCGGGTGATGGGTTATCCCATTTTCCCTCCCACTTCTGAACACCAGGCGTCGTAAAATGTTCTGGGAAATGACCATCAACCTTGATTAATGTTTTATACAAAACTATGGACTCACTGGAAACCAGCGTGGATAAAATTAAGGGCAGGGTCAAAGGAAACACTTTCTGAAGTCACACTCTGGCTCCAGCATAAAGCGGGGTTCTGCTAGTGAACTAACCATTCCCAAGTCTTTCATTGTTCTCATGTTATTGTGTATGCATGTTTTAAATGCGAAGACAACACAGCATTTAGAGTAATTCAAGGCTAGAGATGTCTTGTAAATTGCACTTAACATCACTAATTTTTGTTAACTACACCTGCTTAAGCGGTGGTGACAGGGAAGGTGCAACTCTTTACTTGTTAAACATTTAAATGAACAGTTAGTATAAAACCCTAAGTGAGGCAAATTGGCAAGAAGCTGGATTTCAGTGGTAAAGTGTGACAGTTTATCAAATGTCACGCTGTGGTCGCTGCTCTCTGGTTTTACTCTCGGTGCTGTAGTCTTTCATATTGAATCCCTACATAAACCGGAATTCTGCTGGCGGGCTGAGCATGCCCGAGACCTGGTCCCTTTGCCGTGTTAAATGTGATGACAACGGAGAATTGAGTAATTCTAGACCAGTGGCATCTAATAAATTCTATTTAACATCACTAATTTTTTTACCCAATTCTTCTCAAGCCGTAGTGCTGGAGGGTGTGTTACTTCTTGAACAGATAGAATAAATCCCTAACTGACTTTAACTGACAAGATGTCGCAATTTACCGGAAAAGTGTGACGACTTGCCAAGTCTCACATTTGGGACTAATCGCTGCTCAGGTTTGACTCAACATGCTGTAGACTTTATACTAAGGCCTGGTACACGCATGTCGGTTTTGACGCCTAAGTTTGTGTAAACAAACGCAGTCAGCGTCAAAGTCAATGATGATGGAAAGACGTAAGAAATGGCCCGAGCGAATCGACTAAGTCAATATCCATTCGTGTACTATTCTTTTTGTTAATTAGTATGAAGTCAGACCCCTAATGTGTTCTCACACATGTATAATTATTACACTGACCTTGCGTTTCGTTAATAGATCAATGGGACAGAAATATCTGTCTACGTGCGTCATGGTCTTATAAACAAACACTTACTTCCCTCCCATGATTTAAAATAGCAGCAATAACTCCCTCGACCGGCAGACTCTGTTATGAGATCAAAGAGGTTTCCCCAACGCAAAACTTCTGTATGGGATTACACAAAACTCAGTCGTAACAAGCATGGATAAAATTCAGAGCAGTGTCGAAAGAAACACTTTCTGAAACCACACTCTGGATCCTACATAAACCGGGATGCTGCTGTCGTACTCATCATCCCTGAGGCCTGGCCTCTTTGTATTGTATTGTGTATACATGCGTGAAATGAGATGACAACACACCATTTTGAGTAATTGAAGGCCAGTGACGCCCAGTAAGTTTCATTCAACATTAGCTAATTCCGATTTAACCGTGGTGATAGCGAACGTGCAAGTTATTACTTCTTAAACACTTACAGGAACAGTTAAAATGCAATCCAAAATGAGGTAAATTGACAAGAGTTAGGAATTCAACGCTAAGGTGTTAAAATTTGCCAGCTGTCACACTGTCGTCGATGCTCTTACTCTCTGTGCTGTGGTCTTTAATATTGTATTCCTACAAAATCGGATTTCGACTGACGGACTTATCATCCCGAGGCCTGGTCCCTTTGCATTGTTTTCATGTTATTGTGTGTACGTATATTAAATGTGATGGCAACACAAAACTCTGAGTAATTCTAGATCTGTGACGTCTAATAACTGCTCTTTAACATTAAGAATTTTTTTAACCTAATTCTGCTCAAGTCGTGGTGCTAGCGGCGTGTTACTTCTTGAACATTTAAATAAACGGGTACAATAAAACTCCAACTGACGTAAATTGACGTGAGGCCGCACTTCACCGGTAACCTATGACCATTTGAAAACTATCTGACTGTCGTCGCTGCTCAGATTTGACTCTCTATGCTGTAGCCTTTCAGACTAACGACTGGTACATGAATGTCGGTTTTGAGGCTTAAGCTTATGTATACACACGCAGTCAACGGTTTTCGTTGATGGTGGAAAGACGTAAGAAATGGATGGAGTGAATGGGCTAAATCATCATCCATTGGTGTACTGTTCTAGGTCATAAGTTGCCGATAAGCAGTATATATCTCAGTTAGGCTTTGGTTCCTACTGTTCATGCTGGCAACGTCGCGAATTTGTTCATCATGAGAAATATAGAGCCGGGATATGCAACAGATCCTAAATTATGTCACTGATAGTCTCTCAAGATTGTATAGCACGAAGGATTGAGCGACATCACCAATCCAGGTTTTGTCTTCTCTATTTTAATTGGTTCGATTCAAACTGGCGATCTCATAAAGAAGAATTCGGTAACACCAATTTTGAGATGACATTTGGCTTTTAGACTGACATTGTTACCAAATCACACAATCGCTACATGGCTGGCATACTTTTGGATCTATATATTTTCTGGATCTTCTCGTGCCTGAGGATTCAAAGGTCACGAGGTCAGACAACCTCTAATAATGTACTCATCAAATGTATACTTATGACACTTACGTTGCATTAGGTTAATAGATCAGCGGGACAGAAATATCTCGCTGCGCTCTCCATGGGCGTATAAACTAACACTTACTTTCCTCTCATTATTTACACTGTAAGCAATTACTCTCTCGATCGGCAGATTCTATTATTATACAATAGAGGTTTACCTAATGCAGAACTTCTGTATGGGAACAGTATATACTCTTCAATGTCAACGTGATGAATGATTCTGGATCCATCTTAGGAGTTGTCCGTTACAAATGTCTCTGCCAGGTTGAGAAAGAACACAGGTGAGATGGAGTTTGGATGGTTGTCATGAAATAGGGTTTATACCTTCACATCAGTGTAACACAAATCACGAAAACATAATAAATAGTTAACATGCCCCACAAACTGCACACAACCAGGTCATATCAAAGAGCATATGGTAATAGCAGTGGTAACCCACACTCGAATCTGGCTGGATTCGCTGAATCAAGCAAGGCTTGATATTAAATGACTGTAAGCAACCTGCGGATGATCGTAACTCTGCCCGCTTTCCTCCCACCATGATGCTCTCCGCCGTCGTGTAAGTGAAATATTCTTGAGTAAGGCGAAAAACACCAATCAAATAAATAAATAAATGACTGCATGTAAAACGAGTGACACAATTCATTTACTAGCCATTTTTTTATTTTCCAAAAACTTCATCTATTTGCGAGATCGCCTGAATTCCTGAAGAATTCCTCTGTCATTTCCTTTAAACATGTAAATAAACACATTACCAACAAATTTGTCGTAAACTGCTTGCATTGTTTATTCTACCACAATTTCCGATTAAACAGAATGAGCAATGCTTAAAGGTTAAGATTTTACATATTTCCTTTCATTGTACCCAAAAAGATGCACTAACAAGCATAACAAAAGTAGGATAATTCTACGAATTTCAGATCAGCGTGACATGTTTCATCAACTAATGCTCTCCTTGGTGTTCTGTCATTGAAAATAAACCAGCACATGCACCTTCTTTGAGAATATTATCTATATTAGTTTTGCTAGGATTATTATACAAAGAAATAAGAACAATTCTATATTTTGAAATGATCAGCACCGATAATGCGGCAATTCATACTGATACGACAAAAGAACCATAAACCAGCTTGGTTATAAACTGCTGGATTCATAGAAACAATGCGCTTTTTTTTTCTTCTGCCAAAAATGTGCCCTACGTAGAAGAACAGATTTTACAGTATGTGTTATTTCCATGATCTGTTTTATAAACGGGTGGCCTGCGGAGAAAAATCAACTCTGAGCAAGCAGAATCAAATCTGATAGCTGGTAATTAAATTAATCTAATAAATCTCTTGAGAGTCAATTGCGGAATTCACGCCAATTGGAAACTATTTGTTTGTTTTTTTTTGTGTGCCAAAAATGATGCGTAGGCGAGGCGATTTTAGAGTCCGTGTTATTGTCCACGATCTGTGGTTTTATTACTCGGTGGCCTGAGCAGTTAAATCAACTATGCGCAAATAGACACAAATCTGATGACTGCTAATCATATTAATTGAACTGTCTCTGTTGAGAGTTGTTTGTAATAAAAGTGTTTCGGTGTCATTAATTCACCACGTGCGCCTGAAAGCCGTGGTTATCTCATTGGCTACATGACGTCAGGCATTACTTAGCCCCCATGAAATTGATCTATCGCATTTTATTTAATTGGCTCATTCGGCCAAACTGAAACCTGTTTCTGTTTTTGACCTGACATGTCCCAAGGTAACAAGGGCCTCTCGCTAATATTAAATATAAATCAGGTCTTTCTGTTCTTAAAACCTCGAACTACCATACAGCCATTAAAAATAGGAATGGAAAAAAGTTGATCGAGGCTATTTCTCACTCTACACGCACATTTGCCTTCCTGACTATGATGAAAAACGGATATTGAATTTTGACAGCTAATATCTTTACTGTTCCCGTATACCACTAATTTACAAAAAATATTGAAAAGATAAAATGCTTGTTCAACGTTGTCAGTATTTACAGGCGGGAAATGTGCATTTCAGCACTTGGTAACTGGTTATATAAAGAAAGCTTAGTAGTACAAGATCTGAATAAAACATTTATATACTGCTTACTATCCGATACCATCGTTACAAATGTAGCAATTCTCGCACTCGCAAGAACCTAAACCCTGGTTGCTGTAACATTTTTCAAGTCACATTTTGTGATCATTGTAGATAAGCAGTTACGTTGTTCGTAGTCGACATTTCACGTGTGATGACAATGAATGAATGAATGGTTATGGCTTATGCCATATCGGCAACATCTCAGCCATATCGTGACAAGAATGTATGGTGACAGAAGATGTGTACTTTAGAGTCAAGCTTGCAGAGAGTACACATTTACGTGTACCGGGGACTGGTGCAGGCTCAGTGTACGCCCGCAGCCATTCTTGAAAAGAAATAATTTTCCACTGGTGGTATTTTAATTTTTAGGTAGTATTAGCAGCGATTACCAGTTATAAGTGAACGATGTTGTTGTTGGTCTTATAGTTGGGAATTTGTGATTTTCTTGTTAAAAAATCTTCCTATTCATTTATGACATGCGCTTTTGTCGCACTTTTTGGCCGCACATTGGTCATATTTTGGGGGTTTATGGGAATGGATAGGAATGAAAACTTGAGTGTTTAGGTTAGTTATCTAGTGTACATGTGATAATTTTGAGAAACATATATGAGGATATAAATTTCTTTCTTCTGGACGTGGGAGTGGGTGTAATACTTTGGCGTACATCTGTGTTGAGTTAATCCGCGGGGCAATTTACAAGAATGGTGTTAATGGTCACGGCGTACTTCTACTGTACATGTGCATTAAGATGTTTGGCCGGGGAAAAGAAAAGAACCCAAATGCCAATCGCTGTAAGTTCTTGAAACCATCAATCTAGGACAATCGGCTTTTGATCACAGGTAATAAAATCATCTTTTTTTCTCGACAATAATCATGTATCTATTGTCGCACCAATGATGTACATGAACCGTGCTCAAAGACAAAGAAAAACGTACCGAAAAAAAACCCCCATTACAACCGGATATGAAATCTCACATTGTCAGAACTAATCCATGGTAGTCCAAACAGCCCTTTTTGATGAGTTCATCACAAGGCGGTTAGTGCACAGTAATACACAGGAACTGAGAGCTACCTTTCTTGTTTGGTTCTGCTATGCCATCTGACAAACCGCATAAATGTCACCCCTATTCCCTCTTCCTGTTCTACAAGAAGAACCGCTTCCTTCAGATAGTGGCATGTCTTCCTCAAAGTGCGCGGAGGGAGAGCTGTGAATGTGATGATAGTAATCAACCATCGACAGCAGATCTCCAGTTCTGACAAGACACCATATAGTCTCTCTCAGTGTTTGCCTCGAAAAATAGACAGGCAATTTACCAGTAATGCGTAGCAAAGAGCTTGAGCTTCTTCGCCAATGAGAGGTGTATCAGGCCTGCTTCCTGTACACATCCCTAGCGGATGAATCTGTCAAATCAATGGTCCCGCTAGTTCAGCGGCGGCTTTAAGTCACCAGTTTTGTACGTAGAGAAGGGCAGCGACATTATATGTTCACCACGGTTTCCCCTTTTTTCAAAACTAATCTTGGTATTGTTGACCCGAAACGCCCATTTTGATTGGCAGCTCAAATGCCCAGGTCCCCCCACACATTAAACCTCATCAGAGT
This sequence comes from Acanthopleura granulata, assembly GCA_016165875.1. Lineage (NCBI taxonomy): Eukaryota > Metazoa > Mollusca > Polyplacophora > Chitonida > Chitonidae > Acanthopleura > Acanthopleura granulata. The sequence continues at coordinate 3,656,366 of JABBOT010000014.1, forward strand.
GATGCCATAAAAACAATCAAGAGACGGCATTAAAGGCCAATAAATCAATAAAGACCGTAATCAGTAAACAACTCACATGGTCTAATTGATTTTAATGTAAACAATATAATTCACTGTTTTCATTCTTGCTATTGAAAATGAAAATGAACAAGTTTGCGCTCTTAAAACTAAACGGCACTGGTACATGTTGTTTTACGTTTTGGGAAGACCTATTGTGAGTTTCAAGCTCTGATTCACAATTATGAATTCGTTCAGTGCGGCGTTAAACAAACTGTCAAATACATGTAATATTCGTCTTGACGAGAGAAAGGTTTTATTTCTTTCTAATCTTGTATTACCTTCACCTCATTCTAACCTGAAAACTAATTTCATTTCATATCTTGGGGCCTCCGCGGCTCATTCGGTTAGCGCCCAATGACCCGAAGTCTTCCACCAATGCGGTGGCTGTGAGTTCAAGTCCAGCGCCTACTGGCTTACTCTCCGGCCGTACGTGGAAAGATCTGCCAGCAACCTGCGGATGGTCGTGGGTTTCTCCCGGGTTCTGCGCGGCTTCCTCCCACCATAATGCTGACCGGGGTCGTGTAAGTGAAATATTCTTGAGTACGGCGTATAACTCCAATCAAATAAATAAATAGCACATCTAGAATGTGGTCAGAAATTGTTTATAATGAGTGGCCTCGTCTCATCGTCTTCTCAAACTCCCATCGCCGACAAGCAGTCTAAAACCAACTTCCTGTGACATAAAGAGAATGCCACTTACTATCCAGACATGAAATTGCACGAATTAGCACTGCAAAAGTACCTTGCCAGTTTTCTTGTGGCAAATCTACAATGATGACAGTCTCCTGACTATTCAAACTCCCGACAGTGGGGAGCGAATGCCTTCCTGTTCGGTTACTTAATTGGCCTCTTGCAAAGTGGTTACGCTGTCAGGTGTACAGAATTGAGATCAAAGCCATTTACCAGACACTTTTAAGAAACTGCTAACTAGACTGTATGTTGTGCTTATACACAAATATCACAAGTCGCTTTAAACACCGAGAACTTATTTAACCAACTATTCGCTCCTTCTGCAACTGAATATTCAATCACATATTAACTAACAATAAATAAGAAAATAAGTATATATTACCGAATAAACGTAAGAAGCCTGGAGGTGTTATTCCAGAAGTCTTTGATCTTTGAGCAGCCATGGTTAATTTTGTGGATTCTGATTAGCCTTCTCATCAAATTTCAAATAACGTAACACTCCACTGGGACTTGTGAAAGTTTAAACTTCAACCAAAACGGATTACACGTATTAACATTTTATTGTACACAAGTATTGGTATATATATATGCAAGTTACGCACAAGTGTTGTTTATACAAGATCAACAAGAACAAACAACTGAGAATAGCGCATACAATACTACTCCGATCATGCTTGGTGTCGCTGTTTTGGGCATTATTTGCGTCGTGCAGTTTGGGATACAAATGGCATCCTCACAATCTTAATTTCTTGTATGCGTCTTTTAGAAACTTTTCCTACGGGAAAGCTTTCCTTTGTATGTACGTTAAACTTAACACTTACACCGACGACATATATTTTACGGGCCTGTTTGCTTTCATTGTGTAAAGAATTTTAGAAATCGTTCCCACCTATTTTCACCACGCGGTGGAATAAACCACGTAACAAACTTGAGCCATCTGCTTCCTGTCATTTCATTGGAATGTAGTCCTCGACCAGTTTCACATAACATCAACACAATGCCGTTTCCGGGACAGACATGAGATTGCAAAACTTATCCCGGCCAAATTATCGTGTCCATTTTCTTGCCACAACCGCGTGTCGAAGGTGAATGGCTGGCCAATACCAGCTGTGTTTTCCCTTCAGTTACATAAATGCCACCATTTCAGCAATTTAAATCCGTAACCTGAGCCATTATTTACAACCTCACCTACTGTGGCACATTTTCAGTCGCAGAAGATGGTCGTTTAACAGGTCAACCTGGTGCACGCCACATAGTTTTTAATTCACACTGGATGACCGACGAAAATGATCTAATGGAGAACGGCTTGATAGCTGGATCTCTCTTGTGCAAATTGTACACATCCATTAAAAAAGCTTCTGCCCTTCACCTCCATCCCTGCATTCTTCCTTGTAGGTGTAAAGATCTAATTTACGCCTAGAGATGTAATCATTGTAGAGTCAGTGTGGAAAAGACCACTCTGAAGTTACCGCGGGTTCCTGGTCAGCTTCATTATGCTTTTAAAGTCGCGGTGGAAATCTTGCCACCTTTAGAGACTGCATGTAAATAACCATAAGCATTCCGTCATCCACTGTAGTGTAGGGTAAGGTGTTTAACACGATGCTGAATATCATGTTCTCTGAGTCACAGCAGTCTTCCCTGTTTACGCAATTCAAGACACAGTATAAAAACAGAGCAACCATTTAAGATGTGTCTAAAGGAAAAGACACATATAGAGAATCCTTTTGTTTGTGTCCGATACGTTGTCGTTAGATAAAAGCATGAATAGTTGAACTGACACAATCTGATGATAAGTCACAGGTGTACAATGCGGGCAGATTATTACTGGTTTTTATTTAATTCCATACGGCCAAGATAATAACCCGGCCTAGATTTGCCGACAGAAGACGTGCAGTATGTGTTGTTTCCATGTAACAATTTATCACTTTCAAACGTAATCATTAAAAGATAACAAGACGTGTCGGAGCGCCAAACATTACAATAATATGCCGCAATGTCCTTGGAATTTGTTTTTTCATTCTCCCAAGTTCTTTTACTTGTGACTAACTTTTTTATTGATGTTTCATATGAAACAAATTGAAAAAGCAGAGCTTTAAAAGTCATATGGCCTAAAACAGAAGTCTACCACTGTCCTTTTCTGAGCTTATATGCGAGCAGTTAGTGTTATTATCTGCAACAATAACCCTTGCTGGATTCAAGCTGTTGCGGACATTTAACTTTTTGCAGGTAGAAGAAAAATGTTATATTTATAACATTCACGAATTTCGCAGTTGATACATTGTTATATTATTTTTGTTTTATTAATATGGATTGTGCGCCTTCTAGGAGATGACCATCTCAAAAGTAACATTAGGTTGCCTGGGGTATATCAATTCTAGCAAATCCCACAAAGGCCACACTTTCTGTGGGTTTATTCGCTAACCTTGAATTATATAACAACACAACGAGAGCATTAGTTGATGACAAATGTCACGTTGATCTGGAAGTGGTAGAATTATTGTTGGTCGATATTTAGTTTAATACATTTTTTGACCAAACGAGACACTGTGCATTAACTTTAGGTGCCCCGTTTTTCGAGGGCTTGGATGGAACAAAGATATCAAGGTTTTACTGTCAGGAATCGGGAGAAATTTCCAGAGAAAAACTTGACACATTTTTGTGACTTTTACATTAGAAAAAGTGACAACTTTTATCCGGCTGACTTGGGACTTCCATTTTGGAGGATCGAGTCACCAAGCACATCATTTTCTTGTACCCCACAGATTCTTGGTTTCTATTGGTCTATACACGTATACACGATATTCCGCAGGACGTGATTTACATGTATTACAATAGCATGCTGAGGCAAAGCAAAGTCACACCCATTAAGTAATACTCCACACTGATCAGGTAACATCGAACAATCACGCGCAATCTGGATATTGGCAACTAAAGATAAGTGTCCAATGAAAACAAACCTTCTTGTAGATTAACCCAGATGCGACCTGAAAGTCTAACAAAGTCGGTGAAAGTACGCTAAGTACAGACACGATGTCTCAGTGGGCAGTTGTGATTCAAAAGAACAGACGACATTTAAGCAAAGTACGCATTATCTGTCATTCAAAATAAAGTGTTCGTTAGTTTTTTTTACAGTAATTAAAATTTAAATAACACATGGCTCCACCCCCACACACTTTACCACAGCTGGAAAAAATACATACGCCTGTGACCGTCGACGCCAAAGAGGATTCATCCGTCTGAAAGTGAGAAGTCCCATATAAAAACAGAGCATTAATCAAAGCTCACTGGATTCCAAGTCAGGTCTGTCAGCCCAGAGAATTATTGTTTCCTGTGCAAATCATGTGAACGAAATTACTCTCAGTTCTCAAGGCTGTGTCTATCTCTGTCAGATATCCCGGACCGGTTGATCTATTAGCCGAAACCCACTCAAGAGTTATAGGTATTGATGTCTCGGACACGTCATCACGGATTGTCTGGCCTCGTGACCTCGTCTAATTCTCCCGTCTTACGAGTGATGTAGATCTGATAGCCTACCAGTTGCTTGTCGACTGCCTATTTTACTTTTTGCAGGTAGAAGAAAAATATTCAGTTGTATATAATATTCACGAATTTCGCAGTTGAGAAATTGTTACATTATTTTTGTTTTATTAATATGGATACGTATCTCGACTTGTATCATTTGTTAGATCCTGTGTGATGCGCTATGATTTCAATTATTTACTGTAAGTTATAAATATTACTGCAAAAACTACTGTGTCAGGGATATTCTATCAAATACCTTCACCTTTGAGTTTGTTGAATTTTACAGTGAGTACACCTTTCTTTAAGTACGGGCGGAATGTCTAGAATCTAATTCCCCTTAACCCGGAGCTCGTCATATAAACAGGGTGTCCCAGAAAAATGTATTTACCCGTTGACTGCCCATTACTCATACATTTTTGGTTTTAGTGCAACTAACCCTAAATAATGGCAGACGTAAGACTAACTTTTGGAAAAGGAAATTTGTAATAAGAGATAGCCGTTATTTATGGTTAGTTGCGCCTAAAACAAAAACACATGAGTAATGAGCAGTCAAAGGGTGAGTACATTTTTTGGGACACCCTCTATATCGTGTTGAGCACGATCGCTGCGTTCGATACATGAGCAGTTGCAATCAAAGCGTAACAGATATACCCATTTGATTAACGACATTAATTTACACTAAAGAAATACACAATTTGGATACTGATTTTTTTCATCCGCCTAGAACATCATTGCGTCTTTTCGTCATCGATTTTTACCGATATCAACGAAACTTGACTTAAGTGTAGACTACATCCTGATACATAGTTTGAACTATCAATTTTCCATTTTGATGATGGGTTGTCAGTCTGTCTGCTCATCCTGAATATGTTAACATTTTCACAACGCTACTTTTCCCACCGTTTTTGCCTGATTTGAATGGAACATGATTCAAGTGTAGGTTACATCAAGATACATAATTCTTAGTATCAGTTTTCTTTTTCATGATCGGTTGTCCGTCTGTCCGTCCATTCATCCACCATGTTAGCATTTCTTTCAAAAGATCACTACTCCTGCAGTTTTTGTATAATTGAAGTGTAGAATACATCATGATACATAATTTGTAGTATCGATTTTCCATTTCGATCATTGGTTGTCCGTCTCTCCGTCCATTCATCCACCATGTTAGCATTTCTTTCAAAAGGTTACTACGCCTGCAGCTTTTGTATGATTGAAGTGTAGAATACATCATGATACATAATTTGTAGTATCGATTCTCCATTTCGATCATTGGTTGTCCGTCTGTCCGTCCATTCATCCACCATATAATAAACATTTCCTTTTAAACGTTACTCCTGCAATTTTTTCTCGATTTCAACGAAAACTGGTTGATGTAGAAACTATTTCAATGTACATAATTCGTAACATGGGATTTGCATTTCGATGATTGGTCGTCTTTCAGTCCGTTTATCCACTATTTAACATTTCCTTCAAAGTTGCTAGTCCTCCTATAGTTTTTCTGCGATTTCAACGAAGTGTAGACTACATCAAAATACATTGTTTGTAATATAGACTTTTAATTACGATGGTTGTTTGTCCCTCTGTCTGTCAGTATATTCAATATATGTTTACAAACCTTCTAAAACGCTACTGCTATAGCTTTTGCTTGATTTCAGCGAAAATTGGTATAAGTGTAGACTACACCAAGATACATAGTATCAATTTTCCATTTCGATGATCAATTGTCCGTCTGTCTGTCTGCTCCTCGATTGATCGCCTGGAGTACCTGGTTGGTAGCGTGTTCAATCGATTGGTTGATTTAGGCACAAGTATTATATTTCCTTAAATAAGGTTTGTGTTCAGTTACAACTAAGATATGATAGCGCGTTGAGGTCATCTGTACCAAGAGCTGCCTGACAGAAATGTGACGAAAACACCAGAATTGTCACTGTGTAATCATTTATTACCACCAAGGAAAATGGCCCCACATAGACTTATGTTTGGCAATGTATCTGGAAATTTATATTTTTCTGACTTTAAATGTGATTGAGCATGGTGCTAACACCAATTTATCAGTAAACCAGAGTATATTTCCAGTATAAAAGTATATCTATACACTGATAGTTTCTGAATTTGTCCTCAAGAAAACATAAGGCCACTTTTCTCTAACGTTAACACAGATGACGGCGTAGTGCGATGTAATGTCTGTTTTGACCTACGTTCAAGATAACACCCTTGACGTTACGTGTGATTCTTTTATCGTTAAAGAACATATAAACATCTCATAAGCCAAACTGTGCTAAGACTATACTTTTGTTTTAAAGGACAATGGGAGACTGACGGACAAAAGAGTTCAAAACTGCAGAGAAACACATCTTTTCTGCTCTGAGACTGTTGTGATACTGTACTACCTAACTGGTTTTACGAGTTTCCCATTCAGTTACACGAAATAAATAAGTGCTATTCACTTCTAGTAGCTTCATTTTAACTTTTATTTAATTTTAAAACTCCGTATAGTTTCTCTAGAAATTCCGGCAGTTCCTGAAAGCCATATCAAAGACCAGCTTTGTATTGTTGGTGGACCCGTAAGACAATTTTCTCATCATCAGTACGATCTAATGTTAATTATTTAGGTGCTGAGGGGATTTTGGCGAATCCATTTCCTGTCCAACCGCCGAGACTTCCTGTTGGCCTAAAGTCACCGAACAGAGCAATCAATCACATCACCATATGACAGACCAGCCATAGTATGCTTTACAAAACCTGACTTCGAACCAGAACATTGCGAGTGTTCTTTTGCTGCGCGCACACGTGTTGTTTTAAACGTCCATTTCGGTCATAAATAGACCGGCTGTTTCATATCCGACAGGACTAATGTATGTTGTTAAATCTTAGAAAGAAATGGAGTCCGTGATTTTAGGCTGCTGTGTCTGAGATAGACAACCAGTTAGATCTTCACATCTGCATTATGTCACACGTCTTCAGAGTCAGCGCAAGCTAAGTAAATTCGATTCGTATTTCTTTTTATTGTAGCAAAATGAAATGAATATTTTGCTCACTACGTGCTGCAAACATACGCGGTGCAATCATTCATCACGAAAATACAATATAAATCCCAAGGTAGCATGAAACACATCACGTTTTCTTCTAAATCATTTCCAACTTCTATTTTGCTTGATGTTGACAAGTCCTGTAACGCCTATATATAACAAATCTGTGGCAAAAGTTGAGTTTGACATCTGTCTCGGAGCATTTGTATATTTACCCGTTCTCTATTGTCGGCGACACAAAAACCCGGAAGCCCCTCATCAATCCACTCGATGTTAGTTCAGGCATAGCCTACACACTGGCTTCTTCTCCGGTCATACGTGGGAAGGTCTGCCAGCAACCTGCGGATGGTTTTGGATTTCACCCAGCTCTGCCCGGTTTCCTGCCATTATAATGATGGTCGGTGTTGTATGAGTGAAATATTTTTGGGCATGGCACGAAACACCAATCAGATAAATAAATAGAAAGATATTGTCGACGACAATGCATATTGCCTACATGTGTATCCGAGGCACACAAATTGTGTATCACTGATACACACGTCATTGCGGCTGTATTACAAAAACTACACCATTTGTGTACTGCTGGTACTCAAAGCTTATGTGGATGTTCGTGTTTGCCACAAGTTGTACCACTCATACACAGTAGTTTTAGAGAGTGACAACACCTGGGTGCAATTCGGAAGTACAATACATCAACAAAATATTGGTATCCCTATTTGCACTAAGAGCCTTCCCATATTAGCAGCTTTGCTGTTTTACATATAAACAAGATGACATGCAGGGTATGTTGAAAAGCAGTCAAGTCAACAAAATATAAAAGAGTAGAACATTATAGAGAGTAAAACCAGGGCAGCGACGACAGTGTGATAGTTGGCAAATGGTCACACAATTCACCTCAATTAAGAGTTTTATGCTACGCGTTCATGTACGAATTTAAGAAGTAACAACTTAGACCCCCCTCTAGCGGAATGATTTCAGTAGTAATAGATTAAAAAATTGCAGCTGAATCCAATGTAGTAGACGTAAACAGGTCTAGAAATTGATTCAATTGATAGCACATCCTATCTGGATTTGCATATTTGTGGGGGGAAAACACACACACACACAACGGCTTTCTCTCGCGTCGATTGTATGACAAAAGAGATGGCTTCGATTTTCGACGTTTACTATTTATTTGTGTATCTCAATGTCCCAGAAACCCCTGCATATATATATCTTGCCTTATTGGATACCCTAGGGTATGTATAAACATCGACTATTTCAGTTTACGTTATTGTTACTGAAAGTGAAAATCAAGGTTTTACTACATGTATCAAAAGTTCCATTCAAAGTTCCTTAAATGTTCCCAGACCTACCTGCCAATGATTCCTACTTATAATCATAGCAAGGAGATTCATTGGGCCATATGCTTTGTGAGTATGGATTCTAATATCGCCACTGTGTTCCTATGGATTTCTAAATGTTTTCTTGTTTTGTGGCAGGATATTGTGATATAATACAAATGTCCACTTTCAATATCACAGTGAAGCGCTACGCATCAGGTTTTTTTACCTCCAGCCAACTATCGTCCGTTAAAATTATATACAAGTGAATGGATTGTGGTCTTAATTTTATTAATAAAACTGGTGTTTCGGACGTTTTCTGTCGGAACAGTGAATGTTGAGCCAGATATATACGAGTTAGGGCTTAAGACAAAATGCAACATATCGTGCGAAGCTGTCTCTATGACTGATGGTCATACGACTTTGTAATGTGCCAGCTTACTTGGGCATGTATAAACGAATAAGAGCCGATGTTCAGTTGAGTAGGATTGGCTTTTAAGCTTCCGCGTATGCTGAGCTTAAGGTTTTACTAGTGAGTTCACTTACACCTAGCCAGACCTGTGAACCCCATTCTGAATACACCCCTACACTTTAAGGCTGATTTCTACTGTCTGCTTTTACCTAATATTATATCCACAAAGGATACAGACGACACAGAACAAATAAAATAAAAGTCTGTCAACCAAGAGATCTCTGAGCTGTGTTCAGAACTTTATGAGATAATCGGGTAACATCTGCCAGCTAGTTTGATGTTTTGAATTCTTCCGGCCTTCCTAATCTGTTCTCTAAATCCAACCCACAAGTGTACGTGTGCCGGACACGTCATGGCGGATTGTCTGGCCCCTTCGCCTAAATGCTAATCTCCCAGCCTGATGAATCACGTATATCTGACAGGATGTCGGGCTGTTACGACGTACACGCTATACAGTTCTCCCATGTAGTATATCAGTTACCAGGAATCATGAGTTATTTGTATGGTTTATTACTTCCTTCCAGATTACCTTCATCATCGCATCGTGTGGGACAGGATTTATTCAAGAACACCCAGCTGCCATTGTTATAGGGCCCTGGAGGGAAAATAGGGTCATTACTCTTTTCTCATATAGTCTGACATGGAGTTTAGTGTATATTCCTTGTCTTCCACCTTCATAGTGGAAAAGTTCGCCAGTACAACTTGCCAAATACCCATGGCTTTCCCTGCACACTCCCGTTTCCTCCAATCATGACGTATTGGCCGCGTGAAAAGTGAAAAATTCTGACGTACCGTGTTAAAATGCCAACAATTATCAAAAATGTTTGCGCATTTGGTAACTTGCAAACGTGGTCAAACGACTAAATGAGCTAAATACACCAAAGCCCGTATGGGCTATTTTTGTTTTTCCCTAATCGGGCTTTAACGAGATACTCTGTTCATAACAAATTGTGATAAAATATCAGCACAACACCCACCCTTCCACCTTTGATTTTTGCAGACTTCTTTGTACATGTAAACCCGCATTAACTCACTAAATAGGATTTATTAAAGTTACTCAACCAGAATGAACTTTTTATGTACACCCCAGGAATATCGTAACACCACATATGATATTCTGCTCCGCAGATGGGATATTTCGTTATTTGATCATAATATATTGTTAGCATATCATGACTTGAGAAACGAGAAACTCTCTGCAGTTTCGGATGAATCTGATGTATTCTCAGATATCTCTAAATGTATTCGTGTGCCGTGGACATATCATGATAGAATTATGTTACATAGCCCTTCCACTGAATGAAAGATGGGCGCAAATGTTCAGAATTAAAGGATAGCTAGTGGTCTGGAATGCATTACTGCGGATCTGTACATAGCTAAGTACCACATGTTCTTTACACATGCGCTGGCCTCTAGCAGTCCGTTTTTAATTTAATGTAATTCCGATAGGAGCGCCGAAACGCCCGCACATCTGGGTATCATTTCATTCCAATCGAACCTCAGCTGTCAGGATTGGGTACAGTTCTGCTTTATTAAATCGTTTAATTTGTCAGGTCATAGTGGTGCCCCCTAAACTAAGAGTTCCAGTTAAACATCAGAGCTACTGGTTTTCCATTCACATCTCTCAGGACCTATGAAGCCTTCGTTAGATAATCTAAATGAACGCTTGGTTTTTATACCGAATTCCTACAGAATAAGGTCTTGACGTAGCGGTCTCTCGTCATGAGGATTTAAACAATAGATTACCGTGAAACTGGGGTCCAATAACAAGACAGATTGTACATACCACAACTATATTTAACGGGTTTGTCCTGACAGCTATTAATAGATTTCCCAAGTCAAAAATATTGATACAGAAAAAAAAACAACAACAGCTACAGAACAAAGATTCAAACCAGAGTAGTTGTGACAGTGGGATACTTTGCAACTGGTCACGGGTAAAGGATGAAATCTGGTCTCTTGTTAATTTACATCGGTTAGAGCTTTATTTAAAATGTCCAGGTAAATGCTTGGATTGTAACAACTTGCATGATGCTTAGCTAAGTAAAACAGGAGAATTATACACATAAAACAAGCGCAAGTCTTGGGGACGCTTAGTCCAGAAACCTGGTTTATGTACCAGGATGTTAGGTCTAGACTGATTTCCAAAACATCCCAAAACAATATAAAGGAACATGTAAGATTTCACTTAAGTGTAAATAAAGTGAGTGAGTGTGTGCTTGGGATTTAACGTCGTATTTAACAGTGTTTCTGTCATATGACGACGGGGAATCCTTCTGGTGTTTACTTATAGTGTGTCTTCTTGTGGCAGGGCGAGTCCATACCGCCAAAGTGCTGCCGCCACTAGAACATTATGCCGACGACACCAGACATGACACCCCGCCCTGTCACATTATACTGACGCCGGGCCGACCAGTCCTGCTTTCTCGCCAAGCGAGGCAGCAACAAGTTCAAGTTTTAAAGTCTTTGGTATGACTCGACCAAGGCTTGAGCCTGGATCTCCCGGTAGAGTAAATAAAAGTGGTAACATATAAGAAAGAAGCAGTCATCAGTTGGCAAGAGATGCAGTGAAGACAGCCGATGGTCCCTGGCTCCGTGGCTGAGTCGGTTAGCGCGCTAACACAGCACGATGACCTGAAGCCTCCCACCATTGCGATCGCTGAGTGTTCAAGCCCTGCTCATGCTGGCTTCCTCTCCGGCGGCTGGTGGGATGGTCTGCCAGCAACCTGCGAGTGGTCGTAGGTTTCCCCCGGGTTCCGTCCGGTTTCCCTTGCCTCCACACCGAGCGTGATATTTCGAATAGCTCAGCTGTGCGGTGGTGTAAACTTTACATCAGACTTACTGTCACATCACTCTCCATGGAATTTAAATCCAGTTAATTTGTTTCCTCGGCTACAAGCGCTAAAGTTATGCAGGGTTCAAGCTTGTTTTTCCAGCTTGATCGGAGGACCAACAATATGTTACATAAACCAACCACAAATCAGAAGCGAGGAAACAGCGAACTATTCAACACCTATGCATGGATCGGCTGATTTTCTAACTATATTCGAGATTCAACACAACTTAACGTATTCTCAAAACAATAACATATCGGGTAGTGTTTTGAGCAGCTATTGAACAAAAACTAACGACCAGTTAGAAATTAGAAATTGTTAAAGGCTACACGTACAATTCGAGTAATTGGGTCTACTGAAGATTTGCCTCTAAATGGGAGACTCTTAAGGGCTACACAAAATGGTCCAACTCGCAGTTTCAGTACGCTTTGGGTTTTGGAGAATTAGACACAATTGTAAAGCAGAGCCGATGATGGCGGTCACATGAGGCCACGCCAACAGTTAAATGGATGTGACAGCAGACCGATGATCACAGGGATATGACACGAAGGCGATGATGAATGGGGCATGACACCAAGGCATCCATATGACCCCCAAGCCCGTGATGACAGGGATGACCTCAAGCCGGTTATCACGCAGATATGACACTAATCTGATGGCGATATGACACCAAGTAGATGGTGACGAGGATACGACGCCAAGTTGGTAGTGAGAGGATGATATATACATTGACGCGGAAAATGATGAGCAATTTGCACTGTAAAGCTCGTACACCACATCACGATACACAATTCGTAGAATTCGATAATCAGTTGTCAGTCTGTGTTTGTCCATTATATGTTTACATGTCTTTCAGTATAATGTGACTCCCTATACAGGGTTTGTGTGATTTCAATTGAAACATCAAGACGTATAGATCGTTCTATAGATTTTTCATTTCGATGATCGGTTGTCCGTCAGCCTGTTCATACAGCATATGTTAACAATTCTTTCAAAATACTACTAATTACTGTTACAGTTTTCGTTCAATTTCAACAAAACTTTGTACAAGCGAATCAAGACAAATATTTTGTAGGATTAATATTTAATTTTGAATGTCCCTTGTGCGTTGTACATACACACATAAATCGGCTCCGTGATAATTTTGTCCCGACCAGTAGATCTACTCTCTCATCAGTAAGTACCTACTTACCCGACCTAGCACCAAGGCTTTATTATCTATGAGACTTGAGTGGTCACACGTCATTTACTCAAATATTGTGTAGTCGCTGCATTTAATAAACAACAACAGGAAAATAATGTAAAGGGAAATAGGCTGGGGGATGTTTAGCCTACGAGTAGAATTCCTGTATGCAGAGGGATACATCTGAAAAAAGACCACAAAATACGGAGTATAAATATTGAAGACAATACCCACTCACGGCAATATAATAATTGGCAAGTGGCCACGCGTAGCCAGTGTCATTGGGCCTCTTGTCCATTTAACACCTCTTTGTTTTACGGTAACTCCTCATGTACATGCTTAAATACAGTAGTAGCAAGTTATATTTATTTATTTATTTATTTGATTGGTGTTTTAGGCGGTACAAGAATATTTCACTTATACGACGGCGACCAGCAGTATGGTGGGAGGAAACCGGGCAGTGCCCGGTGGAACCCATGACAGTGCGCAGGTTGCTGGCAGACCTTCCCACGCGCGGTCGGACAGGCAGCCAAAATAAGCTGGACATGAACTCACAGCGACCGCATTGGTGGTAGCAAGTTATAGGAAGAGCGTCTAGGCTTAATCGGAGTTATGTAACAAACCCATTTAACATGGCCACTGACGTCATCGGTGGACAGAAAAATGTACCTCTTGAAGAAAGGATGTTTCATTTTCCTTGGGGGTTTTACCTAGCTTTGAACATAACTTTCGCCACATCATAGCAGTGTGTTCTTGTACCAAATTGGCCACACTGACCTCTCAGAAACATCAGCTGTGAGAGCCTCGTACCCTGCCGGATATTTCTACCAATGATGCTCAGGGCTCTTATAGCAAGGAACAACGTGCAAGAAGATTGTCGATTTGATAGGGCCTTACTGCCAGTCTACCGAGTACGATTGATGCCATGTATAAAACAGCTAGTAATTTAAGACAATTTTAAATAATTACTTTTGTCGACCCCCTTTCCCTGTCAAAGTTAAGTCCCTAATTAAGCACGCAGGGGTTATGCCTGGTGGGTACACCGGGGGAAAAGTTTCATGTCCGGAGTTATTACATTTATGACATTGAGTAATTCTGACAACTGTGTGACAAGATAACGTTCTTAATTGTTATATGAATATAAAGATGTTATGTAATGTGTCATTTTAAACCGGGAGAATATTTCTCGGCAACGGAGTAATTCCTCATAGTTTAAGCCGCCTCTGCTTTCTACTACATCCAAGAAAGGCGATACTTTACAATGGATCATGTCGTGATCAATAAAAGCTTCATTGCAAAATTCTATGAGATATGAGGTGATAAATTGGAATTTCATAACATCAATGATTCATTAATAACGTTATAAGGAAAGCCGAATTTCTTCGCTGAATAACACGACATATTTATCAAAAACAAAAATCAGATGGGCAGAAAAAACTTCAATAGGAGCTGGATTGGGTGTTCGAAATTTAACCTCCCAGACGCAAACAGCATTAATCCAAAATAATACATTGATCGTTTTCGGATGTTCCCAAAAGTTCGTATTTTTTTCCAGGATGCGTTTGGCATTCCAAAACTGAAACAAGAATCTGTAGAATCAATGAATGAATGATTATGACTTAACTCCACATCGGCAATATCTCAACCATATCGTGGCGAGAACAAGGTGGAAACACGAGACGGTTTAGGTTTTCGATAGGGATGTGAGAAAATTAAAAACAAACCAAAAACGTACGGACATGATTAAAATCAGATAAGAAAACCAAAACAGTTAAAACTCGAAAATCAGCATATTACGGAAGTTTTATGTCAAGTATTTATGAAAATAAAATTTATATTTTATGATACAGGCCAATGGCCTTCAAATATTTTATGACAGCGTCGCCAGCGATGCTGTCAAACAAATCAAATATGGAGTTTACTGTGTAGAATCTTTGCCGCACATAGGCAAAGTCCACAGAGTCAACCAGGATATGTTTGATGCCGTATTCAGCACCACATCCAACACACTCGGGAGCACTGCTCCCCTCCAGGATAAAATTGTGCGTTAGACGAGAATGCCCAACACGGCATCTTGTTAAAACCACTTGGTCTCTACGAGACATATCCAGTGTATAAGACTTATGGCCAATGACGGGGTGAATAGCGTGCAGTTTATTACACACCTGCACGTCCCATTCATCCTGCCAGAAGCGACGAATATACTTAAGAATATTAGATTTAAAGTTAGTATACGGGATTTTAACTTTTGATATGGATTTATTTAGGGCAGCCTTTGCTTCCCTGTCCACGACTGTGTTTCCATGGATACCAACATGGCTTGGTATCCAACAGAATATAATATATCTGCCTCTTTTAATCAATTTTTTATGTAAGGCTAAAATTTCCATAATAAGCGGGTTTTTAAATTTATTATTCTGCATTGCCAAAAGGCAGGGGGGCGAGTCACTGCATATCATTGCCCTCTGGGCACGCCCAGAGGAAACATATGATAAGGCCAGGAGTATAGCCCTGGCTTCTGCAGAAAAGATACACGATGAAGACGGAAGACTAACCCTGTCCCCATCCTTCGACCCGTCAGTGTATATAAATTTATAACTTGAATAATTAGCCTTAATTTCAGCAAAAGCTTGCTGAATTAAAAGAGGGTTTGTATTCAATTTATTATGTTGACGTAGATCAAATATTAGTTTAGGTTGTGGAAGAAGCCAGGGAGGAGACTCCGGAAAAGATACCGGAGCTATCTCCTCTAGCTTGATGTGAGATTCCACAACATGGTCCCGTAAACGAAGACCGAACGGAGGGATCTTATTGGGACATTTAGTATATTTGTCTACATATGATGGATTGAAAACACAGTCGTGGGCAGGGTTTGTTGGGTGAGCTTTAAGCTTTGTTGCATATTGAAGGCTGAGTTTAATACGTCGGTTATGTAAAGAAGGCTCATTGGCTTCCACGTATAAACTCTCTACTGGTGAGGTTCTAAAGGCACCAAGGCTGAGCCTCAGACCTTGGTGATGGACCGGATCCAACATTTTAAGATATGATTTCCTAGCGGAACCATAAATGATGGACCCATAGTCCAATTTAGACCTCACCAGAGAACGATATAAACTGAGTAAAACAGATCGGTCAGCACCCCAATCGGTGCTAGACACGATCTTAATTATGTTGAGAGCCTTTGTACATCTGGCTTTAAGCGTTTTTATGTGAGGTATAAAAGATAGTTTACTATCGAATATAACCCCTAAAAATTTATTTTCCCCAACAATCTTCACTGGTTCACCACAAAATTTAAGCTCCGGGTCTGGATGAAGTTTGCGTTTATTACAGAAATGCATACCGACGGTTCTAGACGTAGAAAATCTAAAACCATTGGTAACTGCCCATTTCTCGATCTTATTGAGACAAAGCTGCAGTTGCCGCTCGATGTTATTCATATTTTTCGCCCGGTAGCATATCAGAAAATCATCTACATATAAAGAACCCTCAGTACAAGATGTTAATGTTTGGGCAAGCTATTAATTTTTATGCTGAATAGTGTTGGTGAAAGGATACTGCCCTGGGGCACACCCATATCTTGCTCATAAGAGTCCGAAAGAGTGGACCCCACCCGTACCTTAAACTGACCATTAGATAAAAATTTTGATATAAATATAGGTATTCGGCCTTTAAGGCCCATATCCACGAGGTCTTTTAAAATACCATATTTCCATGTGGTGTCGTAGGCCTTTTCAAGGTCAAAAAATATTGACACCACATGTTCATTATTAATAAAACAACCGCGAATAAAAATTTCAAGTCAAACAAGGTGATCCACTGTGGATCTACCTTGACGAAAACCACATTGGATATTAGATAGTAACTTGTTGGTTTCAAGAAACCAAGCAAGTCTATCATTTATCATCCGTTCCATAGTCTTACAGACGCAATTGGTAAGAGCTATGGGGCGCTAATTACTTGGATCAGTATGATCCTTACCCGGTTTGGGAACCGGGATAATACATGCCTCCCTCCATGAGGGTGGAAAATTACCAGTTATCCAAATATAATTCAGTAAGTCCAAGAGAGTCTCAAGTGCTTCAGGTGGTAAATGGTTCAGAAATTTAAAATATACGTTATCAGGACCACATGCAGCGCCATGTGCCTTTCTCAATGCAGATTTTAGTTCCTCGATATTAAAAGGACGATTATAATCTTCTAAATTTTTAGAAGAAAAGGGCAATTTCATTTTCTCCTTCTGGTTTTTGATATGCTGAAATTCTGAAGTGTAATTCCCAGAAGAAGATTTTTTAGAAATTGACTCCGCTAATTTATTAGCTCTATCGGATGGAGAAGTTAGTATGTTATCTCCATCTTTCAAGTGCTGGACTTTTGCTTTATTATTTTTGCCCTTGAGTTTCTGAACCATATTCCAGACCTTACGCATAGGTGTTTTGGACGTAATGCCTGAAACGAAGTTCCGCCAACAAGATCGTCTCTTTGACTTAAGTAATCGGCGAGTCTTAGCTCCAAGAATACGAACCTGGTTTAAATTATTATCAGTAGGACAATGATTGAACTTGCGTTCATCCCTTTTACGGTCCTTTATGGCTTTACGACAGTCATTGTCGTGCCAGGGTTTCCTTTTGGATTTTGGATTCGTCGAGGTCCCAGGGATAGTTCTATGTGGAGCTCGTAATATAAGCTCATTAAATTTAAATATAGGGTCATCTGCTGCATTGAGACTCTACGGAGTGATATCAGCCTCACAGAACATCGCAAATGCCATCCAATCTGCTTTATCGAACTTCCACCTAGTTACACGTTCTAAAGAATTAGAAGTGAGATGCTCTAGGATAATAGGAAAATGGTCACTACCACAAAGATTCTCATGCACTCTCCAAGAAAAATCCAGGAGAAGCGATGGACCGGTGATAGTGAGATCGATAGCATAATGAATGCCATTATCCGCATGTAAATGAGTATTAGAACCATCATTGAAATAACACAGTTCCTCCTTGGTTAAAAAATCTTCTACTACCTTGCCCTTATTATTTATGTGGTTACTTCCCCACAAGGGATTATGGGAATTAAAATCGCCCATTATTATGAACGATGTAGGTAATTGTTCTTTCAAATTATGCAACTGGAAAGTTGACAAATAAGTGTTCGGAGGAATATAAACCGAACACAATGTGATTGTTTTAGACAATGACACACGAACGGCCACAGCCTGAAGCTCTGTATTCAGGGCAACAGGACTGTGGGTAATATTGTTATTTGTGAAGATAGAGGAGCCGCCTGCAGCTCGCTCTTCTTCGTGAGAAAATGTACTATAAAGTGAATAATTTTTCAGAGTTATTTTATCTTTGTCAGATGTCTTCAGATGAGTTCCCTGAAGACAAAGGGCAATAGGATTTAATGATTGGACCAGCTGTGCTATTTCAATAAAATTAACCTTAAGACCTCGACAATTTCATTGTATAATGTTGTCGTATATATACATTACGGAGGGAGGCGTATAGGAGATTTGTCTTTATGTTTGGATTGAGGACGACACTTCCTTGGAGATCGGCTGGAAGATCTCCCTGGGGCGGGTGATGTATCCATCACATCCGCATCTGATTTGAAGGGACAACGTCCTCCAACGATGCAAACCTGTTAAATGTTTAGACAAGATCTCTAGTGGCCTTAGCCAGACGTTTTGTAGGGCCACTCGGTTTACTGGTTTTAATATTACTTTGAAGTTTGTTTTTGGATTTGTTTTTGTCATTATTTTTAGAGGGCTGAGGTTCAGGTATAACATTTTTTTCTGCATTCTTTGCTGGTTTTATTTCTTGTACTGAGATGGTCTGGGTTGAAGAAGATTTCCGGACAGGTTGAGCTAAAGGTTCCACAGTGATCGAAAGTGAGGCCAATTTGAAGGCTTCATGATAGGAAATGTTGTTTTTAGTTTTTAAATTGATTATTTGTTTTTCTTTCATGAAAACAGGACAGTCCTTAGAGGAGGCCATGTGATCTCGGCCGCAATTGCAGCACTTAACTGTGCTGCTGTAGTCAAAACCATCATGACCTTCACCGCCGCATCAGCGTATTTTTACATTGGCCTTTGCCGTGACCAAATTTTTGGCAAGTAAAATATCGTGTCGGGTTAGGTGTGTATAAATCCACATTAACCCTATACAGGCCAATGTAGATATATGATGATAGAGAGGTGGTATTAAAGGTTATCAGATATGTGTTTAATTTGAGGATGTTGCCAGCTTTTTTTGTTGCGAAACGCTTCACTCTGACAACACGCTGTGGTTTTAACTCTGTACACATTTCTTCTTCAGATAGGTCGAAGATATCCCCATCCCTGTCACGTATTATTCCCTGACAACTGTTCAGGGTATTGTGAGGGGATGTAAAACCAGATATATCGGAAATTTTATTCAATGACACTAAATTTTTGGATTGTTGTTTCCGGAAACATTGGATGAGAATGTCTCCGGATCGTAGTATTTTAACGTTTTTTTTAAAGTACCTGCTGCACCTTCTAATGCCCTTTTTAAAAGAAAAGGATGTATTTTAGTGGCCGGCTTTTGTTCACTCTTTGTTGAGAGAACAATAAAAGTCGGTCAACTTTCCTGTCCAATGTCAAGAGGGTCTGATAAAACCTCCAGCTTTCTCTTTTTATCAGCACCTGAGATTGGCTGAGAAGACGATCGAGCATTAGAGACATTTTGAAAGATTTAGGGGATTCATAATAAATAATTAGGAATTCACCCCACGTGTTCCCCACCCACCACGGAGTGCCAATAACGGTGATGCCTGAACCTGGGGATACACAGCAGGAAAGACACCAAGGATTCCACATGGGGTATGCTCAAATAGATGGCCTTAATATGCACACCCCATTCCCCACCCGAGCTCCTCCATCACCCACCCAATGAAGGAGTGTTGCACATTAGACACGATCTACTTGATTGACCCTACAGCCACCGCCTCAAACTCAATCCCATGAACGAAATTTGAGAAAAAACATTTGTTCTCTAAAGAATGTTTATATAGAGAAGTTTTGGAACCACGCAGAGGCAGGCGTGACCAGCCGATTGATCGGAGCGGGTCATCCGACCGCCCGTCGTTGGAGAAGTAAGGGCCGAAGTGGAATGTTGAGGATCTCGCAAGATCAACCCGCCCTCAGCCATCAGGATCCCGTCCTCCCCCATTACGGGTCGCAACCCACGGCAAACAGGTTGCCCCTTTTAGTCGCCTTGTACGACAAGCCCGGGGAGGCTGTGGAACTATTCTATTCACCGGGACCACACGGGAGAGCCCTAGGTTAGTCGCCTTGTACGACAAGTTTGCCTAGAGAACTGGGGCCCTATTCTTTTCACTCCAGGGAACCCCACGGGTTAGAATCTGTGGAAAGACACCTAGTGAAAGTATCGCTAACCTATAGGGTGTTTCTAATCTAACAATTGTTTCTCTACTCTATAACAATATCATACCAAAATTAAATGAAATGCCACCGGAATTGACAATTCTGCTTTTTATCCCAGTTTCTTATCATTTTATTAGTCACCAAAATCCTCTGAAATGTATTGCCGGCTGTGCGAAAGGTCAACATTTCCGCCTATTTCCGCTATGGGGAAACAACACAGTGGAACGATTCTGACAGACTATCGTGGAGGCCTACATACAGCGGTGATGAAAGAATGAAAGGGGTGTGAGTTTTCATCCCTTTCGAACGTGCTGATGAGGTCAGGGGCTCGCAATTTCATGGGCGACTATCCAGACGGCCAAACATACTGTTTATTTGTCTGCGGAAAGATGTCAAGTTTACCAACGTTTGAGGTCTTTTGGGACAGGCAAGTGGTGAAAATCTGGTATTTTTAGTGGGAGACAGTGGAGAAAGTAGAAAGAGTGTTTTTCTGCGTCTTGGGCTAGCACATCCGCAGGTAACAATTCTATGTTCTCTTTTCAAAGGTTTACCACCCCAAAATTGCAATGTAAATAGTTATGGTTTAGTGAGTATTCTGGATGCACACAGATAGTACTACTTGCCCTTCTGTCATTTCTTATTTTACGTGATGCATAATAAAGCTATGTCTGTTATTATATTACGTTTCAAGACTTAGAGTAAAGCATGCCTAACAGTCCATTTAGTTCTCAAAATTGACAGGAATAACCTCGAGAAGTTTTGTTTGAAAAATGAGATGTTATCGTTAAGTTTTCCACCGTTTGTGTTCAGTCGGTTGCTATGATAAATATAGTAAAGCTACTTCCAGCAGGCAAGCCTACAAGGAGCTCTAAACACAAGTCGACGGACGTTTCGTACATCATACACGAGATTTAGGATTCTGGGCGAATGTATGAGTGTGACACCACCAGGTTCATTGTCTTAAATGAAAAAAACCTGTTGACTGGCCTGAAACTGCTTCTAGAGCTGTAACACACGGTTGGGGTGTGTTAAGAGCGTATGCATGACGTCACTGCCTCAGAGGGAAGTCTGAATCTATAGTCCCCTATACTCCGGAGATTGTTGCACGGGATGCCCAATACGGCAGACTTCCGCCATATTCAGCAAAGATTCTACACAGTCGACTCTGTATTCGATTTGTTTGACAGTGACTTTTACAGATAACAATACATATATGCATCATTTTCCAGATTATATAATATATAAATATAGTGGTCTTCCAGTTTTAACCGATGCTTAGTTCTGGTTTGAAAATGTTCGCCGAATTTGTTTTACTTAGATTGTTATTACATCGAAAACCATTCATTGCTTCCTGGGCACGATATGGCTAAAACATTGCCAGTGTGGCGTTAGGCCATCATCATTCATTCGTCTCCCTCAACCCTCGAGATAGGGTTACGGTCACGGTATTCTTCCTCCAGTTTATATACCTCCGATATGCTTGTGCCAGACGTTCTTGTTTTTCATCAGGTATGTTAGGAATTTAAATTAGACCATGTGAGAACATGAAATTGATCGGATATTATTCGTGTAATGTGACCTCGGGTTATGAAGAAGACTGCATCTACCTCGAAATATCTCTGGTGTTTCGGGTTCGAAGCTCACGTATGTCGATGGGAATTTTCTTCCCATCATGACAAGGCATTATAATATTGTTTTTTTCTAGGGCAAAACACCCAGATCAAGAGCTGGCAGAGTTGTTTCAAAACATCGACGATTCGTGAGTATCCCAAAATAGAGGCTTGCTCAACTGGCCATGCTAACTAAACCGAGTCAGAAGAGGATAACGAAAGCGGAACGACAGACTCTCCCCAAACACCTCAGTCCCAGGATCAAATTCGCCCAGCCCGAAAACCCTGCAGCAGAGGATGTCTCGAGAGTTTCGTTTCCTCTCCGGCGAATGGTGTACACATCTACAGGAGAAGATCAGACACTTTGTGGCGTGAACCATCGATGTGGCTGCCTAGGAGCCGAACGGATAGGTGATGAACCTGTAAAGCCACCCAAACAGTCATCTGATGTCCATCTTTCCAGCAGTGGATCTCCCTGACAAGCCAAAGCAGTTTTCCATCACGAATATAAGACTACAGCACAGAGAGTTAAGCCACAGCAGCGACGACAGTGTGAAAGTTGGCAAATATTCACACGTTAGCGGTGATATCCAGCCTGTCGTCAGTTTATCTCAGTTAGAGTTTTATTTTACTGTTCACCTAAGTGATTAAGAAATAACGACTTACATGCCTCTAGTACCATGGCTTAAGCAGAATTAGAATTAGAAATAGCGATGTTAAATCCATTTTACTAGATTTCACTGGTCTAGAATCACTGACAGAATTCCAATGAGCACGAAAATGGAACACTTCAGAAGAAGTGGGGAATTTGTTGGCAGGTTACCACAGCCAGAAATGATGTCAGCCGGGAGACAAGTGGTAAACGAATTATCACCTTTTGAGAGACCTTTTCTCGGAACAGACAAGCACCATATATAGATCAACTTGTCACGGCCTCCAAGCAACCCAGCGTGACAGGTTAGACAAACACAACCGAGGATTTTTTTTCAAGTTTTCTCTGATTATAATCATGACAGTGTATTTTTGTAAGTATTTATTTTTTTTATTCATATACATCTCATTGAGTAATCCACAGCTTTACTTTACGGTAGGAAGTATAGAGAATCATGTAACTCGCCACAATTCATACTTTGTATTATAAATCTATGATTTTACAGTTTTTATTCTGTAACTGGATATAGTGTGTTTCCTCTTTTGCGTGAAAGCTGCTAGTGAGTGGTGTTTTAGTGTTGCAGGTCACTTAATTCTCAAGTACGTACGACGGAATTCCATTTGAACAAAAATCTAAATAGAGGACTTGCGGATGTAAATTGGTCTAAGTGTCAGTTTTAATCATACATAATAAATCATACGAAGTTCCGCTGGAAGGAACAAAGTGTAAAATGCCCTCGTTATTTTCATCATTCTCGTCATCACAAATCGTCAAAAATGGGTCTACAGTCATCTGAAAGGCCAAAATTCAACGGACCGTGGACCCTAATACTTTGGCTGAGAGTTACTTTTCGCTGCTTCCGCACCCAAGAAATCATACGACCTTGCGCCTAAAGGACAAGTTACACAAATTACCGCGACTTCCGTCGCTGATTGGGCTGGGTTAGTATTTCCTCTGCTTCACCCATATTAACCCCCCCCCCAGTCCTCCCTCTTACCTCCCTTATTCTGAAACGTTCCGTCGCCCTTGGATTTATTTATTCTTTAAAGATCATGACATTTATTGACATATCGATTGCAGTCTTGATTGGAAAAAACACAACAACAACACCACCCACCTTACGTCATATTAGCGGAAGACAAGTGTTCTTCACCGAACGTTAGATTAAACAGAAGGCAACACGAACCTCCTCGAACGCTTGTTATTAAGCCCCCCCCCCCACTCACCTTGCCCTTAAAAGGGTCATTCTACAAAAACTAGGATGTTTTGGAGCTCTCATTCAGTAAGTTAAGAAAGACAGTTATTATTTGGCTGTAACACTAAAGACACGAATGTCTCCCCACTGAAAAAATGCCACACAACTGACTGAAACTGTACATAGGATGGACACACCAAAATGTTGATTGCTTTATTTGTTAATGCTTTTATGGTAAGGCATCAATTTGTTGGGAACCATACGATTTTTCGTGTACATTTTCCTGAATTTCGGTAAATTTTCTGATTTGACAAAAAGTCTTCCATCTTCCATGTCTGCATATCCCAAAATGTTCAATTGTTTTGCAGATTTATGACAGGGGAAAGGCTATTGTTTGGAAATAACTTTGCAAAGAACAAAGTATTTTACTGACATTCTGTGGATACTGAAATAATGTAAATTTTGTTTCATTTAAAATGAAATAAGAATAAGAAAACAGTTTATACTCCACAGGCAAATAATGAATTTTTCTTTCCCAGGTGAAAATTTGGCAATGTGCAACATTTACTCCATAATAAAGTTCAGCTTATCAGGCAAATGTAACCCTAATATTTAACTTTTCAATAATTGCGCAATAACCAGTACAGTTTTTCATTCTCTTTTCTTAAGATTGGAAATTGTGCCGTCTCACAGCAGAGAAAAATTCGAGAAAATTTCCAAACACAACATTTTTGGGGGGTTTGCATTAGCATGTATGAAAAGAAACATGTCCATCACAAGTTGATTTATCAATGGAAAGCAATGTACATGTACATAAATTTCTTACAGCTCCGCCTCAGAACAAGATGAATTAAGAACCTTTCGAACTTGTTGCCAAATATTTGTCACCACCATATGCCCTTCGTTTATCCATCATCACTGAAAAGTATGAATCCGTCCAATTTTTTGTCTTACTTTCTTGGCTGTTTTAAAAAGTTCTGTAGTGGTTTGTGTTGTTGTTGTTGGCAACTTGTCTTACGATTTTTGACCCGGTAGGTTCTTTGTGATATACGAATATCTATTCCGATGAATCCCATTGTAGTCCATAGTATACAGTCGTGGTCTCTCTGCATTTGTTATTTGTGTAAATGTTACAACCTAAAGTTGAAAAAATGCAAATAAATACACATATCACCACATGTAAAGACAAATATAATGCTGAAAATTCGTGGAATAATCCTTAATTTAATGTCACAATGTCAGTAACAGCCTATATGTTTTCTATGTAACACCACTGACATTGTATCATTACATCAACGACTTTTCTCTAAACTGCAAGCCACTAAAAAAGACCTATTCATCGTGACCAGAAATTAGGAGCCGGATGGCCTCTATCTTGTATTTCTTCTGCACACGCTTATGGAAGCTGTGAAGAGGTAACACCAGTTGCAGGAAATAAAATTTCTTGCAACACTTTAAAGAGATAATTTAACTAAATACTTATGTATATAATATCCACTCTGTAGGTATGTGTTCGACCGGAAGTAACAACAAAAAGCACAACCAACTCTCCAAGTATATGCAGCCAGCTTAGCAGCAAAATTTGGGCAATTTGTAGGGAGGAGTCGTTTTTTTATGCTTCTCTGTGTTTTAACACCACTGACAAAAATTTTAGTTACACGGATAAATATGTAAAGTATTACATTAAAATTGTTGTTAGGGCACATTTTATTGAATTAAAGACACTGTTTGATACGTCTTTGTGTGTTATTATTACTAAAACTTCAGTTTGCATGCGTCTTATATCAGGGATCATTGTCTGAATTTAATACTTTGACACAGATTTTTAGATTGTCTCGAAATGACATTTCAAGGGCCTATCCAGGTAAATTCAAGTCAAAATAATTAGCCATTTGGAACAAAGGCTTTTACGATGTGTTAGCCTGTTTAGTTTTCTTTCAACTTTTGAAATGTCATACGTCTTGTTAGGTTTAAAATAGATGCAGTGAACTTTTTTTTTCTTTGTTGCAACGCTGTATTTCTTCGTTGTGATAGAAAGACCCAAAAATGTAGAACCTGTCGTTTAACACTTAAAGAAATCAAGAAAATATGATAATCCCCCAAAGATTTGACAAGCGGTATAGAATGCGTGATAAACATCCCACAATGGCGGGTTAGTTTTCCAGAATGCACACATCAAACCTATGGGGAAAATATAAATTTGTAATTCATAAAGGCTAATATATTTCGACAAATTTGCTCTAAAAATGGTGAATTTAAGACAACCATTCATGCTCTGAGGGCATAACGCCGACATGTCACCCAATGCGTAGAAATGTCCAAGGCATTGATATGACCCGCTAGGTATTGAAGAACCATTCCAGACATTATGTTTATGACATGAGTAAGCAGATAATCTAGAATGTTTTCTTTTAACATCGTGAATCTAGAGAGAAACCCTGCACAGGAAAATGGCTTACTGTAAGAATTACCCAGCTGAGTTAAGGTCATATCGGGAAAATGTTAACGTCACAAAGGAAAGCAATATTTCAAGGAATCTTTATTCGTAAAGACACCCTAAAAGGCTTTTTAACTATGATTTCATTTATTTGATTGGTGTCTTACGTCGTGCTCTTACCTGGACTTGTACCTGTACAAAGACCCCAATGGTTTCCTGTCACACCAACTTCATGACAAGAGGGAGATTTATTTATTTATTTGATTGGTGTCTTACGTCGTGCTCTTACCTGGACTTGTACCTGTGCAAGGACCAAAATGGTTTCCTGTCACACCAACTTCATGACAAGAGGGAGATTTATTTATTTATTTGATTGGTGTCTTACGTCGTGCTCTTACCTGGACTTGTACCTGTGCAAGGACCAAAATGGTTTCCTGTCACACCAACTTCATGACAAGAGGGAGATTTATTTATTTATTTGATTGGTGTCTTACGTCGTGCTCTTACCTGGACTTGTACCTGTGCAAGGACCAAAATGGTTTCCTGTCACACCAACTTCATGACAAGAGGGAGATTTATTTATTTATTTGATTGGTGTCTTACGTCGTGCTCTTACCTGGACTTGTACCTGTACAAAAACCCCAATGGTTTCCTGTCACTCCAACTCCAGGACAAGAGGGAGATTTATTTATTTATTTGATTGGGGATTTACGTCGTACTCTTATCCTGGACTCCCGTACAAAGACCACAATGGTATCCTGTCATGCCAACTTCAGAACAAAGAGGGAGAGGTTCGATTTTGATATTGTGAATTATCCCTGTTTTATAGCAATATACCGAATGGTCCTGCATATGATGTATTCATATCTCACCTTGCAGCACTTCTTGTATCCTGTCTGCTGTGTGATGATTTTAATCAAAATCACAAATTATTAGTCCAAGAACTAGTGTGTTGAAGGATATTCCACCAAACGCCTACAATCTAAGTTTCTTAAATTTTACAAAGGCTACACCTCTTTTGTTAGTAAATATCGAAGGAGTGTACAGAATCCCTGGAATTCTTCGTCTAATTTCGCTTAATCCGGGGCGAGAGGTTGAATGTTCATCGTATTGAGTATGATCTCCACTTGTTCATATGAAAAATTACAAGCAAATCGCAACGGGGATAATTATTTCATTAACGATACACGACTGGATAATGCTTTTATTAGTTCGCCTAGAGCGTTCAATGCGTCTTTTCGTCAACATTGCTCTTATTTGCATCAATCCGTCATAATTTTTTTATTTTAGTATTATTTGTCGTTTTTCTAAACTGGTTTTGTGCTTATTTACCCGAAAGGCCCATTGTGATTGACGGCTGCTATACGAATGTCGGTTTTGACGCCTGGGTTCATAAATATCTCGCTTACACGACGGCGATCTGCGCGACCATCCACAGGTTGCTGGCCACACGTATTCCCACGTTCGGCGGTAGGGAAAGCCAGCATTAGCTGGGATTGAACTCACAGCGAGGACAGTGGCACGAGGCTCTATTCGTCATTTTTCTGAGCTAGCGCACTGATCCCCTACGCCACAGATGCCGGTTTTGAACTCTGAAGCCATATCTCTTCTGTCAAACGTTCTCGATACATTCAAGATAATTTCTGCTTGCTTCGGATCTAGGGCAGCTTAAAGTCATCTTCTCGAGTACTTTCCTTATTTTCTTAAGCCTTTATGATGTGGGGTGGGTGGTTGGTGCCTATACCGTGACCAACTTCCAAAATAGCCTTTAGGCTGAGAGAGGCTGTTCTCTAGATGTAAGAGACTACAGCAAAGAGTAAAGCAGAGCAGCGACAACAATGTGGTAGTTGGCAAATAGTCACACTTAACCGATGAAATCCGGCCTCTTGTCAATTTATCTCAGGGTTTCAGTCTAACTGTTTACGTAAATGTTTAGGAAGTAACAACTTACACGCCACCTAGGACCTTGACAAGCGGAATGAGGTACAAAAAATTTACAGGTGTGTTAAATGAAATTTATTAGACGTCACTGGTCAATTCAGTTCTCCATCCGTCAGTAGTGTGGTGTTTCATTTACCAAATTCAACAGGACGTATTTGATATTGCTAAATCCAGTGCATTTCATGTTATAAAAAAAACTAAGAACGCAGCCATCAAGGGACAACTCTTTTCCATGCCATAATTGGTACAGTTATATCAAATGTGTAAAATAAGAAAAGGAAGACTTAAATGGCCAGGAATTTGCATGGCACTTTGACAGCAGAGCCGGACGCGACAAGACTGTAACGAGCTGTTGACAATTGCAGCTGAATGATCGCTTAAACTTTGAAAGAAAAAACTCCAGAACGGAAACTGGCACAAGAGCCAGGAGATTGAAAAACTGCCTGCCGCAAGACGGTCTACAGGCCAAATCTTCCTGTTGTTACTCGTTGCTTGGCTCAGATCGGGCGTATCTTTCGTAGCTTCCGTTTTGTCGGTGAGCCTGTCCTTAATCATCTTTCTGACACTGATTTCCGTGGAGGCAAACACTTAGCAGCCGATATGACAGGAATGATCGCATCCACTTCAAAAGAAAGTGTCAGTCGGCCTGAACAGTAGGCATTAAACATCGATCTTTTTGTATTTGCGCTCTAACACTCGCCTGACACTACTTAAAAGGCTTTTAAATAACATGAGATTTTGGCCCCAAGGAAATAACTATTAAAACTCAAGGTTGTAGTAATTTTGCATCCGAATGTCTTTACTTTGGGAAACACCACATGATTGAGGAGCACGTGATTTTTCTTAACATTAGTTCCCTCACTGGACACCCTTACTTTTACTCAAATGTTTTTACAACCCTATTTTCTATTGCTCGCGAAGGAGATTGTCTATTTGGTGTTTTAATTTAACAGTGTTTGTAGGGTTAACGTGATATGACAAATGGTATCACACTAAGGCCCTGGCATGTAATATTGAAAAACAGTTGTAGACCAGCGTGTGATATAAATATACAAAGAACTTAACTCAGCACCCCATCCGTTTTCTCTATTAAAAGGGTGTAAAATGTGATTGGTTGTGAATCGTGTGACCTTTTGGCTAATGAAAAAGGACAAAATGATTGGAATTCATGTGTTTTAATGATAAAACACATGCGTTTCTGTCATCACTGGTTTTTATGTAAAAGAATGGCGTTACCCTTGCAGAATGAATCGGAAAATGACCACCTAGCAGTCGACTAAAGGCAAGTATGTTTTTGTCTGCCCAGCCAGTACTCTTGTCGTCCTGCGAGCCCTGACATCGGTCTCGGCCGCTCGGTCAGTGTTTTGGTCGAAGTACCAGGAGTAATCCAACAAAAGTCGTCCGAGAAGTTCTTCATTGTGACAAATTCGTTATACCAGCCCTATCAAACAGTGATTGACAGTGACGTACCTATATTTGTATTCGACCTGAAAATCATCCAGGGACTACGGGTTTGTAAGTATATAAACTCGGATACTTGAAGCTTTGAAAGTGATGGCCGACGTGATAAGTGCGCTCTCGCGGCGTAATTACCCAGAAGCCTACAACCATTGCCCTCGCTTTGAGTTCAAGCCTAG
The DNA here is from genome assembly GCA_016165875.1 of Acanthopleura granulata. Taxonomy (NCBI): domain Eukaryota; kingdom Metazoa; phylum Mollusca; class Polyplacophora; order Chitonida; family Chitonidae; genus Acanthopleura; species Acanthopleura granulata. The sequence continues at coordinate 3,686,358 of JABBOT010000014.1, forward strand.
CTCACACTGGCTTTCTCTACGGACGTACATTGAGAGGTCTGACTGCAATCTGCACATGGTCGAATTACTTAATTAAAAAATTAAATATTTTCGAGATAGCCAATAATCGAAAAACATCAATCAAATAAGTACATATAGAAATCGAATCAAACATTGTGGACGTTCCATGTCAATAATCGAGAGGTCAATTTCCAAAACAACGTACGACACAAACCACTGAAGAATTATGAAAGTCAGTAGAGTGAGAAATTGGGATGAACTCAGTATGTACGTAAACAGTACACCATGCCACTTTACTTACAACCCTACTGATTGTAAGCTTTAAAGAGACCTGGGGCAGACGCGTTTGTGTAGTCATAATGATATTGTGCTAAACAGACAAAGGTTATAACAAATCACCGACTTGGAACATGCCAATAGGGAGCCCTAAAAGTAACATGATGAAAAAGATTATATACAGGAAAAAGTCTATTAACACAAGTGCTGATTGACCCAAAGAGACGCACAATTCTCTTTGTTACCAAAGTCCCTCGCATGACATAACAATTATCTCGTGCTCTCGACATCTGTATTAGGTCTTGCGATTTTATCGTAGTCGTGCTCTCGAGATAACTGACCATTGAAATCAATCAAGACAGATATAGTATTAAAATAGAGGATATAAATCGCCACTCTCCTACAATGAATTTTACACGTTCTTTTACACTAGCACGCGTGTACGCTTTCCGACAGATGAACAAGTTATGAAATAGCTTGGACGGCAACGTAGGCCAGAAACATTTTCATTGGTCAATTATTTCGAGAGCACGACTGAGTGAAGGTGTCGGGCGCATGACATTTGAAAAAAAACCTACACGGGGAAATTTAAATACGATATTCTTTTTTAATTACCAATATTTTCATCTTGCATCGTTCCACTTTTACCGCTCCGTAAGCATCATTTAAGCTCTTGAACTTGGCAAGTTCTATTGGTTTTTTTGTTGTTGTTTGTTTTGTTTTTGTTTTCGTTTTCTTCTTCATCTGCATTGCCTGTTTGGTCATAATTACGCCGACGCCAAAGAATATTGTTGTAATACTGTCGAGGTAAGCCTTAAGTCAACAGAAGGACATTCGTTTTAATTGATATATAAAATTTTTCTCAGAAGTATGCCGTTTGGTTTGGGTATTTTCCAGACACTGTCTCCATCACTTTTACTGTGGCCTCCCAGAAAGCAGGCACGCGGGACACAGTGAAGATTTCACCAAATCTACCATGGACATTATTTAGTGATGGGGAGTAGAAATTCATTAATTTCATCTATGAAGACAACATCAATAACACATTGCACTATAATGTATGTTAGACTGTCAAAGATTCTTGCTGCAAAGCGCATTGAAAAATTCAGTGCTGGTGCTTTGTTGAACTAATTGGCCAATGGACATGGCAACTCCACACGGGTGGCATGTGTTCTTTGCTTTGGAGGGAAGTATGCAAAAAAGAGCTTATGTGGTGTTATATGTCAGGCAGTATATCATAATCCAGTTATAAATTCTAAAATAACACAAATCTGGGCGTCGAGACTGACTTTTTAACACCAACTGTCAGCTTAGGGAGTACAACCAGAGCAGCGATGACAGTGTGATAATTGGAAAATGGTCACACTTAACTGGTGAAATATGGCCTGTATTTAATTTACATCACTTAGGGATTTATTCTACTGTCCAGTTAAATGCTTGAAGAATGATTACTTATAGCACCCCTATCACCAAGGTGGCGGATTAAAGTATTAAAATCTGAAGTGATCTTAATACTTAATAACTAGACTCCATTGGTCTAGAATTACTCCAAATGCTGTGTTGTGATCACAAACAGTGAGCAGCCACAGGAAAACACCCCTAATGCATTGACTTGATGAACTGATCTTTTCATGAATATCGGTTAAAGAAAGATTATTGCCACCTGCAATTAGAACCGCTCCAAGGGTGAAAAGACTGGTCTTGCGATTGTTGATAGGAGGGCCCATTTTGATTAACGGCTGATATGTGAATGTTGATTTCGAGGCTTGCGTTCACGTGTTCAGTAACAACAAAAAGGGGCTCAGAGAAAAGAAAACATGACCAGAGTCTCTGACGAGACAGTAGCTCTACTGGTTGGGACAAAATCATCACGGGATCGATTTCAAAGGTATGTATGTGTAAAAGAAAATGGATAATCAAAAATGAAAGTCAGTAGTACGAAATATATATATCTTGATTCATCCGTACCAAGTTTTGCTGAAACTGGACATAAACTCTAATAGTAACTAGTAGCATTTTGAAGGAAATGTTAACAGATGCTGCATTAACAGACAGAGAACCGATCATCGAAATGGAAAACTGGAGCTACAATTTATATCTCTTGATGTAGTCTACACTTAAAGTTTCTCTGAAATCAGTCAATAACTGTAAGAGGAGTAGCGTTTTGAAAGTCACAAGTTTGTTAACACGTACTGGTTAAACAGACAGACAGACAACCAATCCCCTGAATAGAAAATCGATACTATGAATATATATCTCGATGCAGTCTACATTTAAACAAAGTTTCATTGAAATCTGACAAAAACTGCAAAAGTAGCGTTTTGCAAGATGCATGTATGTTAACATATACTACATAAACAGGCAGACAAACGGGAAACCGATCATTGGAATGGAAAATCGATACTGCGAATTATGTAACTTGATGTAGTCTACACTTCACCACAATTCAGTTGAAATCGGACACAAATTGTAGGAGGAGTAACGTTTAGAAAGATACATGTATGTTAACAAATACTGGATGAAACGATAGACAGACGGGACAACCAACCATTGAAATGGAAAATTGATACTACGAATTATGTATCTCAAGTCTATACTTGACTTCGTTTAAATCGAGAGGAAGCCTCCACTGGTCTTCGACCAATAGAACCAAAACTCAAGTGAGCAGTACTGTAGAAATATTATCAAGCACAGTATCTGAAAATACTTGTACTTGTTAACGTTTCTTATTACGGAATCAAATGTGGTCAGAATTGGCGGTTGTTATTTGGGCTTTATAGATCATATTAACAACGCATGTAGCCACTTACGTCCTGCAACTTTTTCTACGCCTTTACTTTCAGACATGCGGGAAAGCTTTTGTACACTTGTGATATATTAACGTACATAAAAGAGCAATTCTGATCCCCATTTTAGTGTCAGAAAAAAAGTGGATGTACACGGAATGTCTTTGGCGACATATGTTATAACTTGTGTACATTTTTGTGAAGATAATAGAACCGTCAAAATATAGTAAGCTGAACGTTCTAAATTGTGGCCAAAACGGTACAGCTCCGCCTGTCCTTAATCTCACTGGTTTGGTTTCTACATACCAAACTTACGCCGCCCTTTGTGTTATCTGATGCGTGACAGGGAAGTCTTGTGTAGGAAACAGTGGCTCGGTTAGAAAAATCGAAGACAGATCACGGACACTCTAAAAGAAGCCTTAAAAGCTTCGCTTCTGCGACGGTAAACATCGCTTGAGAGTTTTCTATTAAGTGCACCCGAGTTTTGCCAAGGTTTACCTCTGCTTCTTGAAAGAGCACACCTTGAACACGACCAAATGGCATCCACAACCATTTGCCACTATTCTTGCTGAGCTTAAAGGAAGAGGTACGCGGTGTTAAAAGAAAGCCCAAGACTTTTGCTTATTAATAATGTAAAATTCATTTTTTTCTCTCCGTCACACTTTATAAAATGGTCACAGTTGGTTGAAATTTTGTTTTATTGTATAGAAAGGTTGAAGTTACACATAGTTGATCAGTATAACCTGCGAATGTTTGGTGACGTACATTTTGGGGTAGAAATTTACCTCATTATTACTGAGAAAATTCATTCTTCTCAAGTAATTTAAACAGTTCGTTGAATGATCTAGCCAACTTTGCCTATTCCTAAATCTTGCTTTTCTGGATGGTACATGTGTGAATATTACACGAGCGCATTGATTTTCCTTACTATTTATGTAGTAAATTTATCAACGTCAATCCCAAAAATATATATCTCCAAACTTTCGCGTGGTGGTATGCAATAGCACACACTCAGCTTGGACTTCTCTTTGCATCATATCAAAAAATGAACCCAGCATCACCACAATTTTTGAGCTGTGGCTCCAGGAAGTGAGGTAATAGCATTTTGTCACCTTGGTAAACTCCAGGAAGAATGTGGTAACCCTGAATAAAAATTGTCCGTGTAACATGACAGTCTAGACATTTATACTGTATCAACAGCATGAACTGTATGGGTGGCAGTATTATCCACTCAGTGCTCCAGCACTCGGTTAGGAGCCAAATCTTGGACCCAATCGTTCGAATTGCGCATGTGTAACCCAAAGAAACAGCATAGAGAATGAAAACATGCAAGTGGCGACAATTTGATAGTGTGCAGAATGTCAAACGTACCCGGTTAAATCCAGTCTTTTGTCAGTTTATCATAGTTTTGGTAACAGCTTACATGACAGCATCTTACATCCCCGCTCAGCAGCTATAGCTACCTCAACCAGGAAATAGCCACAGATTATTGATGGTTGTCAACCCATGTGTTGGGCAGGAAAAGCTTGTATTATGTCTCTTTTGAGAATAAGCAATCTGAAAAGTGGACAGTCGCCTCGGTTTATCGTATTAAGTGAAATAAATCTAGTTGCGGCAATAATACTCTGTTAGGCGTCACTCGTCTAGAATTACTCAAATGCTGTCTACTAATTTTGAATATTCTGAGGTTGCGAGGAACATGAAAGCTGACCTTTTAACCAGTACGGAGTGAAAGGACAGCAGCCTGTGGCGTCTATTTTTAAAACTGGTGGTGTAATGTCCCTGTTTGACCTTTGAGCAAAATGTCAGTTACTTTGTTTTTTGGTTAATACTTCTTTTCTAAGGATCAATTTGAGACAGCTCTTTCCATCCCATTGTTAACTGAAGATTTTTATTCCGGGCTTGTTGCTGCTGAGTGGTTCGGATGACAGCAGGCTGGCGACTATGCTCGCGTGGGTGTTTGCGCAATCTAACGTTCGCTGCAGATCACTTGTCCTCCACAAAACATGTATGTATGCCATGCACATCGTAAGTGCGGAAAGTCCGTCAGTGAGTTGCCAGAGGTCGGAGATTTATGCCGGGCACTCATTCCCCCACCAATGAAACTGGCCTACATCGCAAAGGTAAAAAAACTCTTCAGTATAACAATAAGCTATAGGTATAATATATCCGATCATTATGCTTAGGTTGACTGGACTCTTGCAACTTACATTCCTGCTTCTTTGGATTTATTCGCCACGAAATGGCTGAAACATTGCTGTTGAGATGTTAACCCATAATCCTTCATTCGTCCTTTGATTTATGACTGGATGCCGCGCACACAGCATAAAAAAAACACAATTGACTATTCAATGTACTGGTCCCATTCTTGTGCTCTGTTTGCAGATACGAGAGTAAGGCAAAAAAAGCACGTAAAAGTCGCTGTGGCTGTTTCCAACGTCGTTTTGAATCGAGTTGCATGCTGTAGTAGAAAATCAGAATAGTGTCTTTATATCATGCAATAAAAAGAATATATATTGGATTTTTGCTAACTGAACTCTGTCTATAATTCTGCTTAAGTCATGGTGCCGGGGACGGTGTAAGTTCCTACTTGTTAGACGTGTACGTGAACATTTAAAGTACAACCCTAGCTTCGGTAAATTGGTAAGACGCTGGGCCTAACCATTAGCTAAGTATCGCAATGTTATCGACAGTGTTCTGAGTCTACTGTCTGAGTTGTAGTCTTCTTGTATTTTTTCTTGGTCGCACCTTCCCAAAAGTCTGCAGTCGAGGGTTTTTTTCTAGTGTTTTTTTTTGGTTGTTTGTGAAGTTTTGAATTACATTCATGCTATATTAGATGGAAGGAAACCCAACCTGACTTGTGAGGGGTTGACATTGCAAAGGAAACGATTGCAAATAATAACAACGTTTAATCCGAAAAAAATTCAAGATAAAACATGTATTCCTTTCAGGTCATCAGAAATAATATCCTATAATTTAACTGGCGGTTATTCGCAAAATAAAGCGAATAATTTGTTTTTCTAACATTAAACTTTCGCAACTGCGCCATCAATATTTGATATCACAATTTCGTTATTGCACTTCTCTTTTAAATAACACTGTAAAATCTGAATCCCGTGTACTTTTGGGACCTTGGGTGATTTTCACAAAATCCCGAATGGATATATTCTCCTTCGCGTCATTGACTTGATATTATGTGGTAGCACCAGCGACAACGTATATTTACCTGAAAAAAAAAACGAAAAAATATTCGCATTAATTTGAGTAAATACGCCGGATAATCTGAGTTTAACGACACATTATCTTACCATTCCGGCAAACTCACATCCTCGAAACTCCCTGAGAAGCAAGGTTTATTTGTATCCTCCTCGCCTGATTTTTTTGTCAATACCTCGCACTACAAGAAATATGCAAATATTTTTCTACGCCATAATGTACATTCCACTCTCTTCAAAGATTGTCTGAGTAATATTCCATATTTATTTTTATTTTTCTAATCAAAGACATCCCGAGACAAAACACACACAACCGCACAAATCAATGCTCTCCCGAAATCTTGCATACAAGGCCAAACGACTTGTAGAAACATATCTAAATGCCAGAATTGATGGCGATAACCAAATCCCACATAAATACCAGAAAAGATGTCCGTCTTATTTCCTAAATTGATTGAGCTCCAGAAACTGGTCGAGAGAATTTTTGAATGAATGAATGATTATGGCTTAACGCCACATCGGCAATATCTCAGCCATATCGTGGCTAGAGCATGTTTAAACCAGGAAGCCTTGAATAGTTTTCGACTTCATCTGATGAACATTCAAAATGAAAAGGAAAACAGACGAACATTTTTTAAAACCAGTTAAAAAAGCTAAATGTCAGTTAAAAGTCGAAAACCGCAATTGTTTTTTTTTTTGGTATTTTTTACAATGAAATATATATATATCTGTCAACAATTCCACTGTATAATTTTGTCTAAGGAAGTCACTATGGAGGGAGGCGTATGGGAGATTTATGTTTGGAGCGAGGAAGACCCTTTTGGGGAGACCTATTAGTAGATCTCTAATCCATCATGTCCGCATCCAACGTTGAAGGACCAACATCCTCCAACGATCCAAACTTATTGAAAGTTTGGAGAGGGACGCACTGTGAGGCCACTAGGTTAATCTTTTTCATGATATTTATCACCCGCTACATTTAGTGAAGATTCAACGGGTTTAAAGGATTTTTATTTATTTGTACAAGGTTTGTGGTGAGATAGAGAAACAGCAGGAGAAGCAGGTAAAGCTGCAGGTTTTTCAATAAGATTTATATCGGTTTGTGAGGAAGAACTGGCCGTGTTTCCCAAGGGTTTCATGACCAGTTTCTGTGGCCTCTCTATACCAATAGGCCAAGTGAATGATGTTTGGGCTCCTACCGAAACGGAGGGTTTCTTCACAACATTCACAGCATTGGTAGATTGAGTAAGGCCATCCGTGACAGAGACCAGGCGTTTCGCTTCTTGATACGATATATTATTTTTGCATTTAAGCGTTATGATTTCTTTTTCTTTCTTGAAGACAGGAGAATCCTTGAAAGAGGCCATGTGGGCTCCGCTGCAATTCAAACATTTTATCGGGTTTGTGCAGCCGAAGCCCTCGTGACCCGCTCCCGCACATCTAAAACAGACCAGTTTATTACGGCATTGACCCTTGCCATGGCGAAACCCCTGGTAGGAGAAACACCGGGTCGGGTTAGGTATAAATAATTCTACCCGCACACTATACGGGCCAATAAATATTGATGCTGGGAGAGGCGGGTTATTAAATGTTACGAGATACGTGTTTGTTTTAATAAGGTTATCGTCTCTCTTTATTACAAAACGTTTGACGTTGATTACGCCCTGGTCCTTCATTCCTCTGTTATTACTTGTTATGTGATGTCATATAGATCTTGGTCTCTGTCACGAATAGTGGGGTAACAGAAATAGCTTGCTCCCCAATATTTGGAATTTTGAGTAAATTAATGTGATGTTGTTTCCAAAAACATTCTATAAGAATTTTGCCAGACTTCAATTTTTTTACTTGTTTCAAAGTCCCTGCGTAGCTCTGCAATTTTTTTTAATAGAAAGGGATTAATTTTCATCTTTACCTGATTCTCATTTCTATTAGATATCACCAGAAAGGATGAGAAATAAGTACTTCCCAATTCCACATGCAGTGGTATTTCGTTTTTCCTTTTTTTCCCCACAACTGTGGAAGGCTGTGACACAGAATAATTTGGAGTAAGGGAATTAGAGTAAGACATAACGAAACGGTTTGATGATTCATAGCGTCGTGTCTCTCGCCCGCCTCGCAGTGTCAATACATGTAGGACGAAACCGCTCCTGCGAGTAACCAGGAGAAGGAGAGACGAGAGATCTACGCCATTCTCGATAAGATGGACTTTTCGCTCAGAGTCGAGCAGGTCGAATCTAATTAATTAGAAACGGCCTACTCGATTGACCCTACAGCCATCACCCAGACATCCGAACATCTTAGTAAAAAACTTCCAACAGGGAAAGCAATGAATTTATACCAAATCGAGATATATGAATGTTGACATCCGGACATCTGGTCTGGCGTGACCAGCCGATTGATCGGAACGGGCCATCCGACCGCCCGTCTTTGGAGAAGCTAGGGCCGAAGTGGAATGTTGAGGATCTCGCAAAATCAACCCGCCCTCAGCCACAAGGATACCGTCCTACCCCATCACGGGTCCCAACCCACGGCAAACAGGTTGCCCCTTTTCGTCGCCTTGTACGACAAGCCCGGGGAGGCTGTGGAATTATTCAATTCACCGGAGCCCCACGGAAGAGCCCTAGGTTAGTCGCCCTGTACTCCAAGCCTGCCTGGAGGCCCTATTCTTTTCACTCCCGAGAGCCCCATAGGGGGAATTGGAATGAAAAATTGAATGTTTAAAATTTATTAAATGAATACGTTCCAATTGAATCCAGATATAATTGTCTCAGGTATGGTAAGATGGAACCGTGAGTTTCATAAAGATAGATTTCCGCGTAATCAAATACCTAAATAACGTCAAATGTAATTAGTTTGTTATCAAACACATCTCACACCCAACATCTGTATTTAGATTAAAACATCTGGAGAATGATGTAGAGTGGTGTATGACACCATAGCCACGATAAAATAGAATGGAAGTGTGTGATCGCCAAGAGAAGCCGAAATTATTGCCGACGTGTCAACGACATCCATAATCACTCATTCGAAATGTGTGATAGATTGTGCCTGTGGACAGGAAAGACGGGCTGATGACCTCAGATTGGCGCAATCTCCTACCTTTTGCCGCCTATAAGCCAAGGTGAGTTGACATTTGTTTTTCTCGAATTTAAGAATAATACGACACAGGTGTGATCATAACACATGATCCCTGAAGGAGGGAGGATTTACGTGTTGGTGTTTTACGCCGTTCTCAAGAATATTTCAGCCACACGACGACGGTCATCATTATGGTGGAGCCCGGAGGAAACCCACGACCATCCGCAGCCACCCTTAGCTGGACTTCAGATCACAGAAACCGTATTGGCGGAAGGCTTCTGGGTGTTAACGCTGTGCTAACGCGCTAACCAATTGATCCACTGAGGACCGGGTTTCCCGTTTGTCCATCGAGCGCTGGATAATCTCATGGCAACTGAGTCTCTGGATGAATCTCGTTTGTTTCAGGGTGTTCAAAAAATGATGTTCAAAAGATACGCGTTACAAAAGATTATTTCTGAAGCTCGAAGTTATTTCGTCATGATACCAACTTCTTCCCCTCAATTTAAATCTCAGTTACCAATATGCTGTCTGCCCCCAAGTCACTTTGTAAAACATGTCACTTACAGATCACTTCCACTGAACCCGTGGCTTAAGTGAAGTATTTTTGAGCACAGTGTAAAACACCAATCGAGTAAACAAGTGAACAGATGAATTATTAGTTCTCTGCGAAATTGCATTGATTAAACAAGCCATTTCTTTCGCTGGCTAAGCTCTTTGTTCTTTATCTTTCTTAGGCTAATACCATGCTAAAACTGATTAATCCACAACAGCTTTGACGTGCGACGCTCTAACCTTCATCTTTTTGGGCATATTTCACTTGAACCATCATCTCTCGGTTTCCGTGGCAGAGGGGTTACCATGCTAGCGCAGTGCACCGACTGGGGAAACATACGATCTATAGGTGACATCGATTTTAGTTCGTGCTGGCTTCCGGTACGGTCTTACGTGGACAGGTGTGTCAGTAACCTGTTGATGGTAGCCGGTTCCCTCGGTCTCTTCCCTGCTTGTCCTACCATAAAGGGGATTGTCATATTACAAGTGAAATATTTCTTTGAAATGTCGCACTGTCTCCGCTTCGCAAGTAAGCGTTTGTCAGTAAACGTCACGATTCCATGCAATTGGAAGTGAAGTTCACCACCGTAAAATCACCTCAAGCGATGGGTAAAATTGTGATGACAGCTTGCGAGGCTATAATACTTCCTATTTAAAAAAAAAACAACTACGTAGTGTTATAATATCGTAAAACCATCATTTGATGCTATTGCTCATAAACAATGAGCAACAGCAGATTACGTCATTCAACTGTCGGATAGGGACAGTTAGAATATTCTGGGGATGCGAAAAAATGTGTACACCCTGACCTTTAAAGTGTGTAGAGTGCAAGAACTAATGCCTACGGCATATTTTGTATGGAATGGCCGTAGAGTGTTTTGCGTTTGACCTTTAAACAAAATGTAATTTATTCTCATCTCGGCGAATACTTGTCACAGAGGATCAAGTTTAAGACAGCTCGTTCTCTCAGGCTTTTGTTAACTGACGGTTTTTATCATACCCATGTTACTGCTTAACGGGCGTTGGTGAAAATATACGCTGACATTTATTTCCCGTTCGCACCATCTAACGTTGAAGACCACTTGTCATCCACCAATGTTGTGTGTATATCTGCATGTTACATGTGGGAGTGATTCTCAGTGACCTACCCATATCGGTGGTTTCTGCCGGGCACGCACTGGTTTCCTCCACCCATCGTGCTAGTGAACGTCTCTTGAGCGTGGCCCTAAACAACAATCAAGTCAGTCAATAAATGGATGACCCAGACATTTTCAAGCTAGACAAGACTCTCAGATTGTCGAAGCTGTATGCTACAAAATCAGGTTTCCTGAAATGATACAGTAATTGTGACTATATCACCAAGTTGTTCGTTAATGATAAACACCATAACGGCACAATTAACACAACTGCACTTGAGATATCGACGACAAGCCAGATTTCCTTAACCACCATTTCAGTTTAAGTCAGCTGTACTCGGTATTGCTCGGAAAAAAAGATAAACTGGCGGAAAATTTGCATTGAAAGCAGGAACATTTACGCACCATTGAAAGGGCAACCGATAATTTGTTTGTTAGCCTTACATTCATTTTTAGCTGTACTGGTCAAAGATCAGAAGAGGTTATGTATCAGCAAGTTGTTCGGCGTGTGTCAATGTTTGCTTCAAGACGCTACTTCTACAGTTTATGTCCGATTTAAACGAAACTTCAGTCAAGTGACACCAAGATACATAATTTTCGTAGTATCGATTTTGCATTTCAATTATCGGTTGTCCGTCTGTCTGTTTATCAAGAATATCTTAACATTTTCAAAATGTACTTCAACATTTTTGTCTGATTTCAACAAAACGTGGTCCAAGGGTAAACAACATCAAGATACATATTCGTAGCATCGATTTTCCATTTTGTGATCGTTTGTACGTGTGTCTGTTCGTGTTAACGTTTCTTTTAAAACCCTATTGGTCTTACAGTGTTTGTACGATTTCAACGAAACTTGGTCAAAGTTTACGCTACAGGAAGATACATAATTCTTTGCACCGATTTTCCATTTCGATGATTGCTTGTCCCAATTTGACCTTATAAGTGAGGTAAAAATTACATCACGTCTAAATACTCTTTAAAATGATTAAGCAAGCACACTATCAGGTGCTCCGTGATGTCAGGATTACAAATCTGCAAGCAATATATTTGTGCATTTTATAGTTTCCAAGCTTGTACAAAGAAACCAAGAAGGAATTATCAAAATTCTTACATTTAATTTCTTTCACTGGCTTTCAATATAGCCCTAGTTAACATTGCTAGCCTGCAGGTAGATGCATGACATTTTTCAAAACACCCTTTGGACGAAATGGTATGACCATGTTCTCAGCGTTATAAATACTAGATAAAGGTCATACCAGTTTTACCGAAATTTTTTCCTCACAATTTGCTACACATAGAACACACTGGGGAAAAGTTAACTGTACAAAAATCGATTGCATGTCTTGAAAACTTTGGAAATGCGCAGATTACCGACATTTTCAGGTGACCAAAAGTTTTTGAATTGAAATATTTAAACTATGCTACCTGATGTGGCTTGATGTCCTGGTCACAAATCTGCTCTTATTTATTTTCTGCAATGTATGCTTCTAACGCAAATTACATACAAAGTTCGAAAATGTGCAGCTTTCCCTTTATTTGGAGGTGACATGACAGAAAACCATTACCGGTGTTATGCTGAAAATTGGTGAGTGCGAAAAAACAATAATTTCCCCATATTTAGAGCTCACGTGATGGGAAACCGTTATAGTTGTAAAGCTGAAAGTCGCTGAGTGCAGTTTACCATGAAGGTGGAAATCATCCTTGCTACACTGTGTCCTTTATGTTCTTTGTTACGGACTATGAAAAGAAGATAAAAGCTTAATTGCTTTCACACTGGTTATTAGTGGTAAGCCCATTATGTTTGATACCTGAGTGTCACGAGTACATAGGTAATAGCTTGGACCCCGGAAAGTTTTTTCCCCTTTTTTTTTTTTTTTTGGTAACATTAATTTTGTATTGGGCTCCGTGATTATTTTGTTCCAACCAGTAGAGCTACTTTCTCATCAGAGACTGGTTTCTTTTAGCAATAATCAAAAAAAAAAACCTATCAGCAACTAACTGCGATTTTGTGGTCTGTGTTATTCCCGCAGAATGAGGTGATACGGATTCAAATTACTTGAATGTCTCTGGATATCCGTTTTCGTCACGTACAGCTTTGACACTTTGAGGACAACACTTGAGACAGGACAGAATTTCAGATTTGTAAATGTAACGATTAATAGGGAAGCGGGACCGGGAACATGGCCAGCCCATCTCACATGTAGGTTACTTCTAACCACAGACATTGTTGTTCTGGAGGAAGAAGCTACACGTTGCGTTAGCAAATTATAGTATTCTGTTTATATCACAAAGGTACCACTAAGTGTTTACCTAAATGTGCTGTACTCGTAGTGCTAGGGATGGTGTTAGTTGCCATTGTTTGTGCCTTTACATTTGTTGTCCTTCCATAAAGATCAACAGACTGCCATCGTCTTGCACACACACTCTTTCAATTCCAATCCTGTGTGCGGTTCAAGCTGAATAGAAGCAAACATTTAAATTTCACTATCAGAAAGATGCGTCAACAGGGCGAACATTATGTAAACAAACATAATGTAAACAAATATGCAACGTTTACGTTACAACTACAGGAACAGCAGCATTACGCCACAGGAATTCAGCTTCACAGCTGTGCGTGTTTCACAGGTGAAGGAAGCTAGTAAACCCAGAGGAAGCCAGCGACCTATGGAAAGTAACTGGCGAATCGTCGGATGAAATGCTGGCAACTGCCGAAATCTTAACCTGTATATACCTATATATTCGACCAGGAAATGACTCTACCAATCGCATACACTGACATGGTATCCTTACCTTTTTGGTGTGAATTTTAGTGATGAACATGAAATATAACAACAACATTAGCAATATGGAAGTCAAAATCAGGAAAATACAATGGCTCAACTCACAAATTTCCTGGCAGCCTAAATCATGTTATGAAGGATCTGTGATCTCTAATGCGCTATATTCCCCGTCTATAGAACTGTACCGCCCTCACTCTCAAGTGTGCTTGATAGAAATCATGTCTGTCCTAACCCCGGTATCTCCCACAAACCTAAACACCTCTTAAAAGTTGGACATGAACAAAAAATCGGAAACTAACTTACAGGTGTGCCTACAGACCTTACAACATTAACAGGATAAAATCGTAATGGAGGTCAAGTGTCAAGAAGTTGGATTTCACCAGTTACGCGTCATGAAGTCTTGATTTGCCTCCATGGCCATACAGGTAACAGGAAACTTAACGTGTCTTGTGAGGAGTTAAGATTGCAGTACACATGATTACAAATATTACAACGTTGTAATCGAGCAAAATTCGTGCAAATATTTCCTTTGGTGTCATAGAAAATAGAAATAGAATAATTTGTGAGTCTAAAACTGAAGTTATGTAACAAAATCACAGTTATTTTGATGACATGATTTCATCATTTGGCTCATATAAATGAAAATGAAGGATTTGAATCCCGTGTACTTAAGGAAGCTTGGGCGATTTCCACAAAAACCATGAATGGGCGCATATCCTTTCGTGTCACTGACATGATGTCATAGGGTAGCACCACGAACAAACAGAAAACATTGCGCACGAATCTTGATACATATGATGTATAACCTAACCTTGATTACACATTATTTTACCGCTCCGGCAAACTCATGTCCTGGAAAGCCTCCGAGAAACACTAAGGTTCGATTTTTTGCCTCCTCGTCAGATGTTTGCTTTGAAAACCCGGTATTACATGGAATGCGCAGATAACTTTTTTTAATCCATAATTTATATTTCACGCCTTTTAAAGATTGTCTGAGTTAATATTCCGTATTAATTTTCAAATCAAATACATCTTAAGCAAAAAAAACATCATAAATGAACTCTCTGCTGAATTTTTGCGTTTAAGGCCAAAGGAGCCGGAGAAACACGCGTAAATGAAGCAATCGATGACGATAACCAAATCTGTTCTGGATATGGGAAAAGATGTCCTGATTATCTTCTGAGTTGAATGAGCTTCAGAAACTCGTCCTGTAATTGAAAATGAGGACATAGTCTTAATTATTGTACCCAGAATGAATCCTGATATCATTGTCTCGGGTGCAGTGTTTTGCAACCATGTGTTTTATAAAGACAGGTTTCCGAGTAATCCAAGAGAATAATGTCTCAAATCAACGTATAATTCATTATCAAACACATCTCAAAGCTTGTTTCCGAGCGCAGATATAGAGTGGCACGTTATACATTTTGAAATAAATACAAAGTCGCCATGGTATGGCTGAAATATCGGCGAGGTGGCGTGAGCCTTGGTCATTCGTTCGGAGTGTGTGACACACTGTGTCTGTGGACATGAAAGACCGGCTGATGATCTATGATTGTTGCAATCTTGTACCTTTTGTCGCGCAATAGAGACTCTTGCTCAAGGTGAATTGACAATAGCTTTCTTGGAATGCACGAGTAATATGTTACTAATTTGGTCATAAAACATCATCCATTAGGCAGGAATAGATAATATAAACTACGCAACCTAGACCGGATTTGCTTATGATAAAAAAGGTTTTTCATTGGTCACGTGCATTTCGCGCGCTAGATATTTCATGGCAACTGTTCCCTTGGAAGAATCTCTTCCCTTCAGGTGTCTTAAATGTTCAAGCAGAGCATCCTCAGTTTAGTCCTCAGTGACCATTCCATTGCCTGCCCGGGACACCACTCCCAAGTCATTTTGTAAAACAGGACTCTTAGAGACCGCATCCACTCAGCCCTTGGCAAATTTGTATTCCCTGTTTCTTACACCACATACGTCATATACATAGTGCTGCATATGAATAAATCAAACCTTCACAACCATATGTTTCCCAAAGAGCCAGTAAGAATAATGTTCTGTTGGTAACCCTTAAATTATTATAAAAGGAATTATCCGTGGATGACGTTCGCATGCAGTATAATGATCCAGGAGACCAGCCCATGCCGGCTGCCTCTCTGGTCGCACGTGGGAAGGTCCGCCAGCAACCTGCGAGTCGTGAGTTTTCCCGTGGGCTCTGTGCGGTTTTTCTCCCACCACAATGCTGGCCGCCGTCGTTCAAGTGAAATATTCTTCAGGCCAATGAAATAAATAAGCAAGTAAAAAAATATTACTATGAATGAATGAATGATTATGGCTTTACTGATACGGTTGAAAGACTGCCGATGTGACTTACAGCAATAATCATTCATTTAAACCACGAATCAGTGTATGATATTCAAGCGGAAAATGGTAACATACAAAAACAAATAAGATTGACAGACGTGGTTATAACTAGGTGAAACAACTAAACTTCGGTTAAAACTTGAAAACCACAGTAATTTTCAGAAATTATGTATAACGTATGTATAACGTAAACGGATTTATATTTTATCACATAACCCAATGTGTTTTAAGTAATCAATGACAGCGCCACCATGGACGCTGTCAAATAATTCAAATATTGATTCGACTGTTTACAACCTGTGACGAGCGTCAGCAAAGTCTACACGTCAAAGAGGATATATTTCATGCCGTAGCGTCATCCCGTACAGGATAAAGTCGTGTGCTAGACGAGGGTGCCCATTACGACACCTCGTTAAAAATACCTGGTCTTTGTGAAACTTTGCAAACGCCAGTGACAGGGTGAATAGCATGCAGTTTCCACCTAACTACACGTTCTAAAGAACTAGAAGTGAGATGCTCTACGATAATAGGAAAATGGTCACTGCCATCATGGATCATCATGGACTTCCCAAGAAAAATCTAGGAGAAGTGACCTCTGGCCATCATTTCTGTGGGTATATGACGCTACAGCAACAGGTATATGGGACAAAATTGGGTTAAAAAAAAGTACGTAGTAATTCTTTCCCAGTGACGTCTAATAAATTGCAGCATACACTGCATGCTTTGGGAGGCATGTCATTTAAAGCCATTGGACGACAATTGGGCTACAATCACTTAGTCATCAGTAGAAAACTCCCCGTGAATGCAGAGCCATTGTACTTCTGGTTTAGCGAGAACCTTTCGCATCAAGTTCCTGTTCGAAACGTCTTTCGCTACCCAATAGTCGCCTATCCACCGGAACCGTCCGAAGTAATCAGGTTTAAACTCCAGATGAGTCAATAAACGTTCTTCTCTGACGGTGTTTTTAACCCTGCCATTGAAATATTGTGTTATATTTTTTTATTTGCTTTTGCGCTAACCGGGCCATTGTCTGATGTAGATTTTGACTTTTCCATACTTTATAGCTTGCACTGTAATTCAGTCAAGAGTTCTCGAGGCTTCTGTGTTTAGAAATTTCGTGTCATTGTACATAGAGCGCACATTTTGAAAAGATGTACCCGTGCACACTTGAGGATTTGGGTGGAACTGGAGAGGACTTTCACGCCATTTTGACATTCGCCATTTTATTCTCCTTTTTTCTGTACGTAGCACTACGTGAGCTTGTGTTTCGTCTCTTGCTATTTTTCTGCGATTTTAGTTTGGAGCTTACATTACTTATTGCCTTTTTGTCCTCCCAAACTTCACTGGAATTTCTTTTTGTGCAAAGTCCGAGGATTGAAACATACATCACCATCTTGATATTACGGACGCTATCGTCTACATTCCGCCCTGGGAAGTACACCTCGACGGGGCGTTGGGTACAACACATCATCAGCGTGTACATATACTACCGTTTGTCACTTCGAGGCCAGTGTCATTCTTCGATTCTGTAGTTCGCATGAGCTGTAGATTCAAATTTACGTGAACTGATTCGCTCTTGGAAGCTTGATATTCCATTAATATTTGAACGGTAATCCTTTGCAAACTATGCATTTTGTAATTATGTGTATTGTCCTTGTATTATATACTAAGTTGTACTGTCTGTTCAATTATATGTACTGAACTTATTAAAGCGTCTTCGTGTTTCTTTGTTTGATCTTCTGTACGGTATATCGCTGTCTGAGAGTTGAACAAGCCATTTGTTTATCATTTTTCCTCTCCGATAGTGGCACCCTTACAGTCAGATCGTCATAAATGACAACGTCTGAACTGGTGTACAACACTACAGAACTGTAACCTTCGGACCTGGACGTGAATCCATTGGAGCAATGAGAGCAGGTTCCTGTTTCATGTCACAGATGGTCATCAGAGAGTCTGGGGACAAAGAGGTACTACCTACGTACCCAGGAACATCCGACATACTGTGCCATATGGTATAGGTTCCGTTATTGTTTCGGGATGTGTTTCTGCAAGTTGCCATTATTGACAGAACAAGGCAGTCTTAATGGTCAACTGTGCATCCGGAACACTCTGGATCCCTTTGTGGTACCTCATTTGAACAACCACCCATTGGGAACTCGGATTCAATGGATGACAACGCCAGACCAAATCGTGCTCCAGAGGTGACTGGCTTTCTCCGGGATGAGGCGATTGTGACACTTCCTTGGCCTGCAATGAGCCCCGACCTCAACCCTCTGAAGCATGTCTGGGACATGATTGGTCGTCGTCTGCAGGCAAGGAATCCACCTTTACAAGATCTGGCCCAATTGGAAGCTGCCTTGAACGAGGAATGGCAGCGAGATCCCCTTCAGAGTATCAGGAGGCTCATAGGTGGTATAAGGAGAAGGGTTCAGGCTGTCATCCAGGCACACGACGGATACACTCGATACTGACGTAAAACGCTTAAGAAGATACCACATGACCTTTTCATCAAGTAAGTTCAACGACTGCTCACTACAGAATCATACTTGTAAAACCATTATTTTACATCAAAACCAGTGATGACAGAAATGCATGCTTGTTATTAAATCACATGGGTTCCAACCGTTTTCTCGTTTTTCATTAGCCAAAGGATCACGCGAGTCACAACCAATCACATTTTACACTCCTTTTGTATAGGGAACATTAGTCGCCTGTGTAAAAATTCGCCATAGTGAAAACCAGGAGGGTGCTTAATTAAGTTATTTGTGTATAGAAATTCTGCATTATAGTCTCTTTAAAGGTTTGCAGATATTTTTCAACATATTTTAATGGGATATTCTCATCAGATCAGATTAAAGTTTTATGATTTTTTAAAATATTGAATTATTTACGCTTTGAGTTGATTTTAAAGGCTTCTTAACCATTGTTCTGACTTTGGCTATTTTCAGTTTGATATTGAAGGTCATAATATTTTTCTGGGTCTAATAGTTTCCAGCCATGATATATCTGAAATGCTGCCCATGTGGCTTCAAACAGTGATCATTCATTGCGCGTTTTTTTGACGATAACAAAATGCATCCCATATTATCAGCTTATTCCCACTCTTAAAACGCGAAGGTTTTTGGAACCGGAATGTCCAAATCTTGAGAATTTATGCACTTGATCACGCTTCCCAAATTTCGTTAGGTAACGTACAAGTGCATGGCAACCATGCAAACTTTCAAACTACTGGTGATTTGTACTGACCTCTTTAACGGCATCATCAAACTCATCGTGGCTTTGTGAAGTTTACTGTGTATCCATTTTTAGCTGCTTTCCTGTACTATGAGATTAGGTGTCTTATTCCATGTTCGTTGATTCATATAAAAGTGCTTATGCAGACAAAACCAAACGTCTGCCATTTTCAGTATTGATATGCCTGTTATGTTGAAACACACATCGACAACAGCCATTTCATTTGCACATTTAGAGGGAAAGGGCATCTCGAAAATCCATCCTCTTGGGAATATCTACATTTAGGAATTGCAGAGATACATTTCCCCCATTGGTTTGATGAATGCATAATGCAAAATTGGCCAGATAACGTCAGATCTGTCCAGCTTGCCTTTTTATCGTTGAGAAATTTTATTCTTATATCCATTTGGGTAAAAATTAGGCATTTGTTGCCTTATTCCTCTCCTTGTGATGTTTCTTTTGTGCAGCTGTTTTGATTGTCGTGTAATCTTTTCCATACTTTACTGAGTAAGAAGTGTGAACCATGTAACAAAAGTACCCTGTATATCCATCCTGATCGTTTACCAAGTTAAGCTTCTGATGACCACATTGGGTTCTCGCCAAAGCAATGTTCTGTTTTCTGGAGTAAGCTGTTTGCTATCAAAGAATGCAGCTTGGTAATAAAAGCAAATGTGGCTAAAACTGAATGCCAAATTTATACCATGTAGTTTAAAAAGTGAAGAGATAAATATAAAATATAGGTAAGCCCTTATTTCTCAAAACAGGTTAGTCTATAGCCGAAAATCATTGGATCTAGTAACAACTATGTACGCACATGAGAATTAATATGAAAATAGAGGTTCCGAAAATTTCACTATAATAATGACACCAGTATCCAGTTACTATGTCGTTCCTCTTACTTTAAATTCACAAAGGAACAGAATTTTTACCTCTTCCTTTCATCTGAGGCATTCAACTGCGAAAATAATCACATGCAAAATGTTACAGTACACCCTATCATGTGCTTGTCTTTAAAAGATACAATTTTTCACACAAAAATTCTCAAAATATGTATCGAAACAGTGACCTTTGGCTCAATAATAACCAGATTTCTACCCTCGCACCATATTCTTTTCGTCCAATTTTCAAATTTTCCTTTATCAACACACGAAAGACCTCATAATACGAATAGGTCGAGCCACCAGTTTTCCGTCAAATCTTCTACAAAGACAGGTCATCATTTACAACAACCAGCAACTGTCTATGCACCCTGTTAAGCATGATCCGTTCTGGAGCAGAGATCCCTCAGCATTATTTCTGCCGTACTCAAGAATATTTCACTTATATGACGGCGGCCAGTATTATGGTAGAAGGTAATCGGGCAGGGCCCAGGGAAAACACACAACCATCCGCAGGTTGTTGGCAGACCATAGTGATTTCAATCAACGGCACAAGTTATTACTGCAAAAACTAGCATAACAAAGGACATTCCATCAAACGCCTTCACTCAAAATTTCTTAAGTTTTACGATAAGAACGTCTCTCTCCTTGGTAAATATGGACGTAGTGTTCGTAATCTCTGGGTCTCCGCTTAACCCGGGGCTAGGGACTGTATGTTCATCGTATTGAATGTGATAGGCGCGTTGGATATATGAAGTTGCAATCAAAGCGCAACAGAGATCCATAGTTGATTATCGACACCATGTATACTAAAATGGTACACGACTTGGAAACTGATTTTATTCATCCGCCTAGAAGATTAATTACGTCTTTTCGCCATCACTGAAAGTTGTTGACTGGTTCTCTTTGCATGAATCCGTCCTAATTTTATATTTCTATATTTTCTTAGTTATTTGAGGGTTTGTGTTACTTGTCGTATTTGGAAACTGGCGTCGCGATTATTGACCCGGAATGCTGAATGTTGACGGCTGGTATATGAATTCCGATTTCGCCGCCTAGATTCCATGTACTTCCTCCTTAAGCCTTCAGAATAATTGGTATAATTGACTGGTAAGACACGACTGACGCTTCTGGGAGATCACTTTCATGCGCCTGGTACAAGGAGACAACGTCGTGATGTGGCCGAACTAATGATGTAAGTGGCGTTACACCCCAAGCAGAAAAACCTCCTCTTTTTATAAAGGCACATTTTTTCCAGCCTCTGAAGGCCCAACTCGCCATTTTAAAGACAGCAAATTGCTAATACATCAAACGGTTCATGTAAGCCACCATAGCGCTGTAGTCATAGACGATTGTTGTGATTTGAACGTCATGGAACACCACATAGAATCTTAAATAGTGTTCTGCGCTTGTTTATTCTCTAGTCCGTTGATATAAGATCAATTCGAATAACTGCCATTAGTCTTGCAAAGTTCAAATCAAAAGTGCATACAGGCTACAGGTATACGTAGCTTCATAGGCTGTTACGTATAAATCAAGAAAGATATATTGATCAAGTGCTAGAAGGAGACGGTGTGCATCAGTAACATATGAATGTGGTCAATTTATAAAAATGTCACTGCTCCTTGATAATTTCAGTAAATGAATGGTGTTTTATTTATTGATCGACATATTGATTAATTGAGAACCTTACTAATGTTTTAATTCCCCTTCGTGGATTTATTTGTTTACATATTTGATGTTTTACGCCGTACTTAAGACGGCGGCAAACATTATGGTGGGAGGAAACCTGGCACTGCTCAGGGAAAACCCACGACCATCCGCTGGCAGACCCTCCTACATACGAACGTAGAGGAAGCCTGTATGATCTGGACGAGCGACCGCGTTGGTGAAGAGGCTCTTGGGTCACATACCAAAGGTTGGTAGCTTACTCAGTTCTCAAGGTGAAGATTTATAATATCTACGATATCTCGGAAAAGTTCACCTCGTCTTGCACAAAGGCCCGTCGTTATGTGAATGGCCATGGTAACTGAAGGACGCCAAAACTTTCACTAACCAGCTTTTGTTAAAAAAAAGTAAGATGTCAAACAGTTGATCAGCGAATGGACAGATCGACTTATGGGGCTGCTTTTCGCTACTGAAAGAAATGATCATGTCATTGAAAAACAATCCAACGCAAATGCGCAATATCTGTAACATCATCCATATAGGATTTCGTGTCGACTTGCGCTTAGATCACTCGGTAAACGAATTTCTCATGTTAAGAAACGGGAAGTCAAAATTTTGAGCGACCAACTGACTTCAAACAGAACGACAGATATTCGGCCATCATTCCTCCATTCAACCTCAAAAACTCACACGAAAACCCAAGTAATCATAAGCTTTAGACTTCTTGAGATATTCACACAGACGCTGTTTGCCGTATATAAAAGGTATACGTGTAATTCCTATGAAACTTTAATAAAGTTACCCAGGCAGTGGGTTGCAAAAAAGTCCTATCTTGCTCTAATGGCTGAAGTAGTTAACCCGTTACTGTGTAACTAATGTTGTGGTCAAACGTCACATTGGCCAATGATCACCTGTAAGCGTCAAATGGCGCGCGTCTTATATGAACGAGTAAGTTTCGAGCCAGCGTTAAGGAAAAGCTGATGGCAGAGACAGAGGTTCAAAGACACGTATAAACAAGAAGAAAGGAGGCATTAAGGCTTTCTTGATGCCACACATGAGGGTGTTTACACAACTGCCTCGTAATCCAGAGGCCACTGAATTGGAAACTGACTAAATGGGAATTTTTACACTGTCTTGCCGGGCGCTCAATATAAAAAGCTATGCCATATGTTACTCGAGGGCCTCATGCTTTGTGTTTACGACATGGTATTCTTATCAGCCAATATCAGAAATATCACATTACTGAGGAGCAGCTAAGATGATATCTCGTAGTATATCGTAAATAGCTTGACCTCCAAAAAAAATATAGCTGTTCGCGATAGGAATTTCGGGCGAACAGCGGCCATGCGGGATTTTTCAGGGGGAAAAGGGAGAGAAAAAGTGCTGTACAAAGGAAAAGGAACAATGGGGACTTCAACCCGAGATTGCTAAATATCATGACAATAGGGCCTATTACTTTAAGACCATTTTAAACTAAATGTTTACCAGCGCGTGCGAAACTCCTGTATTGAGAAATATAGATATATTGAGTATTTCTTGGAACATAGAATCCGTAGTGAAAAGTTTTACCTTAAATTGATCCTCTACTTATAGATATCAGAAGATAGAAAACAGTATTGGGAGGTTTGGTTCTTGTGTCCACCTTCAATTGGGGTGGTTAGTTTCATGCAATCTTACATGAATCTCCAAAATGGATGGAAATTTAACATATCTTGGTGATGTCGTGAAAAGCGCTACTGATAAAGAAGAAAAAAAGCACACATTCGTGTTCAGCCTGTAGATTTATATCGCTATCTTTTGTATCCAAATATGTGAAAACTGTTACGTTAACTTCCTGCGACATTTTCAAGATGGCTGCCAAAACTTGCGCACAAAATTTCTTCCATGCAGTCCAAAGTGAAAGAGTAAAGCACATATAACAAATTACAAGAAACTCATTGCGGCCTTTTTTTCGGGGTAACGAATAACTAAGATCATGGCCACAACAGAATTACACCCAATACCCTTTCAGTGTATTAGGTAGGGGTAGATTTGTCCTCTTGAGACAAGCTGTATACTATGGATTTGGTCAGCTATAGATTTAGAATCGTTCAAACACTAAATACCGTAGATGATTCCTTCTGAAGCACTAGTACACCTGCCCTCCCACGATGGGTAAGACTTTTCTCTAGTAAATTGGCGTGGATATACTTTTATTAAGATTAGAGGGTTCTCTTGCAGTCTTTGATCTGGTCTATCATCAGGTGTATAAAGATACAGGGCAACCTGCCACCGTTTTCAAAAAGGCTGTAATAGAATTCTTGGTATATTGAACTTCATGGAAGTGTTGAACCACAAAAAAAAAGTATGTAAAGTTCATAATGAAAAGTGTGTTATGATGTGTTATTGAAGAGCAGTGCGGTGCAAAGATGCGTGTGACCAAATTTAAATATTATATATGGCACGGGATGAAGAACACAAGGCCACTGAATCCTGGTTCTGGCTGAATTTTCCGTCGTAATCAATGTGCATGCGTATGCGATGCTTTATGATGTACGTACTACAAATCCAGACAACGAATTTTCCGCTTAGAAACCGACTTTCACACTCAGCTGAGGTATTCATAAGAATAGGGATGTCACAGCTTACGCGTGATCATTTGCCAACTATGACACACTCGTCGCGGCTCTGGAATTACTCTCCGTTGTACTTTATTTCTTCGCCATTATGAAGTAGGGCAAAGTGTTATGAGTATGATGTTCAAGTCCAGATCATGCTGGCTTCCTCACCGGGCCGTACGTTGGAAGGAACACCAGCAACCTGCGGATGGTCGTGGGTTTTCGGGCTCTGCCCAGTTTCCTCGTATAAGTGAAGTATTCTTGAGTAGGGTGTAAAACACCAAAGAAATAAAGAAAGAAATATATTCGTAAACTCTTTCAGAGGATTCTGCACATAATATCATGAAAAATCAATTTATGAATACTTCCCCAGAACGCAATATCGAAACAACATTGTGCGAATGCAAATACAAATTTCGTTGGCTAGAAAGAAAAGCTCTTTCCCTTATGTAATACGCTTTCATTTTGTTTACTACAATGGAGCAATAGGTTGCTGCTAATCAAGTTCTAGAAATATTTAATACAAATGATCATGATGTCTACATTTCTATGTTTCTATTCGAGCAAATTAGTGCAGCAACATGATGTATTACTATTACCGAATGATTACACCATTACGTATATGACCCTTCTGCTGCAGAATTCAACATTATGTCTAGTTATAAGTAGCACCTTGAGACATCCATTCGTCAGAAAATCTATCTAAATTCCAACAATACATTTACAGCTTTGTCATTTGTTTAACAAAAAAGCTTTGACAAAACAACGAAATAGCAGTCTTTGTTGACAAAGTCAAGCCAATCGCTGACGATTACATTCATGGATGGCATCAGTCACTGGGAACATTTTCATATAAGTACATTATCATATAAGTAAAGTTTTTCACATAAAAATGTCCTAAAACACGGTAAAAAAAATAACTGAAACGTTTTCACACTTCGGCCCAAGAGTATTGTTCTTCCAGGCTTCTTAAAAGTACGTAAAGACGAAGTTAGTCTTTATGTGAAGAGCTCTTTCACACTGTACTTTAAATTGATGGCTGTAAATCCGTTCACCTCGATCAAAACATTATCAGAATTTATGTGGCTTTAATACAATTTCTACGCCTTTCAGAGTTAGTATACACGTGCTATTAAAATGGGACTACGATCGTTTTCAATACAATCCACATGCATCGTGGCAAGGAGTAATGACTTTAATAGATAGTATACATTGCTATGCGTTATACAATTAGTTTGAAGTAGAATTATATGACTTTCCAACATCAGTGAAACTCTTAGAATAATTCAAATTACATTTCTTGTTTGGAGATTTCCGTGCTAAACCTCTGCAACTGGTGTTGCACAATTTGGCCTTTTACGCTTATTATTCCTCAGGCGAAAAACTTAATTACACAATTTCGCATTTCGTCTGTATACTTGATGTTAGTTTTAGGTACAGTCCTATTAATCCCTGCTATCCCTACAACCACAAGGCCACACTGTCCCAGATTCCCAGCACAGGTAACATTTGCCATATCGTATGTTTGGGACAGCTTCCGTTAAAAATTCACTATTCCCGGCATACCAGCTTTCTGGGACATCACATTTACCGTGAGAATGTCCATGAAAATGTCCAGTAAAAGGTCATGATTCTCACCAACGAATCTACCGGCTGGTTACTATAAGAATATATTTCAGTTTTCATCTGCCGGTTGACTCAGGGTCTCATCGACAGTTTGTCAGCATCGGGGTAATTATGACCAATGGAAGCCCCTGACAGGCTACACTAAAGTGTCCAAATGGCAGAGAAACAGACCCCTTTCTGGTGTGACGCAGACGTTTTTGTGTACTGTCTTAAGTGCTTTCTGCGCACACATACACCTAGAAGTTTGACGTAATGCAAGAAAGAACAAAGCAACACATGGCTTTGGATCCCTTTATTGAAGGCCAGAAGGTGTTTTACGACTTTTCCATTGGGAAAAAAAATAAAATAAGCCAAAGGGCTTGTAATTTCATAGGTTTGAAAACCTAAATGATGGTGTCTGGTAAATCTGTCGTTATTGGCTCCTAATAATATTACTCACATGGTTACTGAGTGAAAGGATACAAAACTATATGGGGTCTGTAAGTTTCATGGTCAGCGAAGCGTCAGCCAAGTCCAGTATTAGGCTTGTTGGCCTCATATAGTTTCGTATTCCTTCACTCAGCAACCACGTACCGAACTTATCCCGAGGAAGACTATAAAAGCTACACTGAAATGCGTTTCTTGAAAAACAAAAGAAGGTTCATCAGTAATTTTCTATCGCGTCGAAGAGATTTGCATCACCAAACAGTGATGTGGGAGTTATGAACATCTTTTGTGGTTAATGTCATTGTTACGTCACGTTGTGATTGTTATCTCGTGGCATTCTCCATGATGTTGAGTCATCAGACGCATATAGCATCTGCTGCAGGGTATAAAGTTATACGCGTCTGTCACGTTAGCGTTACTGTCCAATCGAAAGCAGAGGATTTTGTCTGATGCGGGATAATAACCTGTTCCAGCCATCCGTTGTTGAACATAGCCATTTTCTGTCTTCGCTATTCTTGTCTTTGTCGCTTACATAATTTGCGTGCCTTCGCAATTCTTACCAGATGTTACCCTGGCACTGTATTTAGAATATCGTATATTAAGGCAGACGGCTTTATGCGCTATGAAATCAGTCAACATTTAATAGTTGCCAAATATATTCCAAGGTTTTCTGACATCTGCGACTAATATGTGCTAATCCAATGTGCAATGAAACATCCCACAACTAGTAACCTTTATGAATATACACAAAGAACTTAGTTAAGCACCACACTGGTTTCCACTGTAGCGATTTTGTACACATGCTATTAATGTGCTTCTATACCAAAAGAGTGTGAAATGTGATTGGTTGTGAACTATGCGACCCTTTGGCTCATGAGAAAGGAAAATATGATTGGAATCCATGTGTTTTAATGATAGGAGACATGGATTTCTATCATCACTGGTTTTGATGAATTAACAATGTCATTACAAGTGTGGTTCTGGAGTGAGCAGCGTTGAATCTGTGGTTGAAATTACTCAATCAAAGCGTCATTTGGTATCTCGTAAATCTGCTTACGTCAATATCGGGCATATCCGCTGTGTGCCTGGATGGCAACCTGAACCATCC
Organism: Acanthopleura granulata; assembly: GCA_016165875.1. NCBI lineage: Eukaryota > Metazoa > Mollusca > Polyplacophora > Chitonida > Chitonidae > Acanthopleura > Acanthopleura granulata. Next base: position 3,714,082 of record JABBOT010000014.1, read on the forward strand.
GATAGTAATTAAATAAAAAATCCAAATGACAAATAACAATGGTCTGGTATTAAATGAAATCATTTCTACAATATCAGATAATATCTCAATTTTGTAGGCATGTGTAATGCATCACCTTAGAACAAATGTTTCTTTCACTGAAATTCCCACAGGTGAAACTTACACACTTCAACCACTCATGTATGCAAATGTGGCTTTTACAAATGCATTACGTTAAAAAGTCATTATCACGATGTGAATTTGGTGGAAACTACGGATTTTTCCGATGACACAAGGTATCTGGACTCGTAGAAAGGCCGACAGTGGTTTCTTCTCACGTCGACGTTACGACAAGAGGGATAGTTTCGATTTTGAAATTGTGAATTATCCCTACATGGAGAGAAATAAACCGAACGGTCCGCATATGGCGCATATCTGGACATTTGTTAGATCATATGTGCTGTGTGATGATTTCAGTCAACGTCACAAGTTACTTTATAGTTTTTGCATTAATGAGTACACATCTTTTGTTATTAAATACGAACTTAGTGTTCAGAATCTCAGGGACTCATAATTCTGCCTAATTTCGATTAATCCGGGGCTAGGGGCCGTATGCTCACCACGTATGATCGCCACGTTGGATATATGAATAGTTGCAATCAAAGCGCAACTGAGATTCATAATTGATTACCGACACCATAAATACTAAAATGGTACACGATTTGGAAACTGATTTTATTCTTCCGCGCAGAACATTCATTGCGTCTTTTCGTCATCACTGAAAACTGTGAACTGCTTCTACTTACATGACGCCGTCCTAATTTTTTATATTTTATTTGTTTTCTTAGTTCTTTGGTGGTTCGTGTTATTTGTCATTTTTGGAAACTGCTCTTGCGATCGTTGGCTGGGAACGCTCATTTTACTTGACGGCTACTGTACCAATGTCGGTTTCCGCGCCTTGGTTCACATTTGTAGGTAAGGCATAACCGTGGAAAGCTATTCCTTTTACCGAGGTTGATGCAAGTGTGGATTTGAATATGTATTTGTAATTAGCAGTGAGGTTACATTTCATTAAATAATCTGAAATAATCGTTACATTGCTCGTTACCTTGCTTGTTCCCTTCTTCACAGGCGCTGGAAACCAGCCCGTAAACCTTATTTATACCATATACCAGCCTCTTACATATATCTAAGAAGTAAAGGTATTGTGTGTGTCGAACGAATACCATGTAGTTCCTCTAGAGTGTGTACCGACTGCTGATATCATGTGTAATAATATTTTGGGTGAATGTGTAATGTAGGTTAACATATATGCGTCACAATTGATATGATACATGTATGATGGTTGCCATGGTTACTCATTTGTCTTTTTTATTTGCCTGTTGTAGACTATCGATCTCATAAAGAAGTAGCGGACCAGTAACATTCCCTGGTCACTTGCCTCTTGCCATTGTCTCACTCTTTACAACTCTTTTCCCTGTCACACTGTGATCCCATTGGTAGTCGCTTTCTCTGATTTGAATAAATGTTGTCAACCCCAAAAGACGTTCTTGGCTCACACAAATCGGTTGTATTTTGTCCCAGTAGCACTCATATGTGCTATCTGAGCCCATAAGACATGGGCTGTGCCCACGCGCCATCTCTCTCTGCTCTATTTATCCCACAATGCACTGCCTCATGACGTCAAATGTCAATGGACTGAAAGGCCACACATGCCTTGTATGGTATGTGACAAACTTTTTAAACCGGGGGGAGTGTAGGTATTTAGCGCTGAATATTTCATTTACACGTGAGACTGACAGCACAAAGACAAACTTAGGTAAGCCACTGTCTGGTATTTTTTAATCATCAATTACATTCGTTGCCAGATCTCTACACCCAGATCATATGTAAATATGCACACAAGTAAGTGTGAATAAAGTCTGTGTATTGAGGTAAATCCAAATTGTGACGGAACCTATGGTTTACCACACATTTCAAGCCATTTATCAAATAATGATAAGGGATACACGCAGATGAATAACCTGGAAATTTGGAAATGTTTTATCACTAACACTCTTGGATGATTCCCATCAGAAGATATGTATCCTATCCATTCTCAAACTTCCATGCTGGTTTTCACACGAACTGAATTTGGTTTACAGAGATTATATTTTTATCAGCAAAGATACACCAACATGCACAAACACTTTCCAAAAACAGCTATAAAAATCTACACTTAATTACATCAGCTAAAAATATGTGAATCATCATCAGCGAATATGTCAATTACAAATTTGAAACTTTAACAGTGTTATAAACAAAAAGGTAGTTAGTTCAGCTCATAAGTTAGCAAACGCTTCATATATTTGTCAGAATGCCATACGTTGCCTCTGCTCTCCCATGTTAAAAGCAAAGTGACAAGGACAATGGCCACTCAAGTGGGACCTTATCCCACAGGGCTGTACGTGTAACACGAAGGCCGGTTAAGCTGACAGAGCGGGAACGTCAGACCTGGGGTCATTACATTATACCCTTTCCATCGGCGAAATCCTGCATGCAGCCCACCCTAGTGGTGGCAGAAATTGTCACTAGGACCAGTTCCTATTGTTGTGAACTTCTCTACAATTTCTTGAACTGTCAGAGTTTTACCACTACCAGCTTGCCCAGTTATGCATAGGTTGTGTCCGGCGGCTGCAATGGACAGCCCTTCGTTTTGCAACTTATTCAACATGATTTCTGCAGATCTGGACATCTGAACAGCGGGAGTGAGCTCTAGCTAAACGAGTAGTACACAGAATGTGGGTTCTGGACCACCTCCCGCTGAGAGCCGCTACCTCCCCCCTCGCCCCCTGCGCGGTCCCCAGCGGGTGCTCTGGTTCTGGACACATCAAGCCATATGGTTTCCAGCTACTTACATAATTGGCGATTTTTTTATGTAGGCCGGAACGCGTCCACATTCATAAATAATTGGCGGTTGTTTATGTAAACAGACACCCGTTCACATTCAGGGATAATTGCCATAGGCTGACCGACCCTCAGTTTGAGATCAGATGATGAAATGCAACATAGCTCACGAGATGGCCCGATGGCGAGACGGCTGACGATTGTTCAGTTATGGGGATCAAGACATATTACCACAAGATCAAGACTTACCACAACAGCTCCGCGCAGGCCAGCTTCAGCTCGGACTTCGTGAAGATGTGCTTTGAACAGATGCGGGAGCGGGTCGAGGCGGCGGGCTGCCAGTTCGACCACGCTTACCGTAAGCCGAGAGCGGTGCATTCCTCCAACGCCACCCCACTTGGCTGCCCTACTTCCACGATGTAAATCGCTCCCGTGAGAGGCACTTGACCTACATAGCTGGCGAAACCAGCAGCCTTATATTGACATAGTAAGTTATGTTCTGTATCGCATAAGAGGTAGTACAGCGAACTGAATTCAGTATGTGTGTTACACACAGCGACAACCGTCCCGCCGACGAGAGTGTGACAAGTTTTGTGTGGCGCGGCAAACCACACAAAATTCACACCCTACAGGACTCCTTCGCCAGAGTCCTGTAGGGTTTGAATTTTGTTCACTTCAATGAATCGGCCTTCTGTGTCGAGGCCTGATTTACCAGACCCAAGTAGATCATTTATTGTATTGCTGAGCCCGGTGATTTCGTATGTCTGGTCTTGTATGGCGTTGTAAAGTTTGTGTAGAATATATACAACTACACCCCACCTAACCCCAATCGAGGTTACAATGAGTATATTGGATCATGACGATGGACTCATCTTATAGCCACACTTGCGCGTAATACTACAAGTATATCGAACTCCGGTATCCCAACTCTTTGTCAAGAAGTTCAATTGGTGCATAGTTTTTTTCATGAGGGCAGCGCGAGCTTCGTCCCGCCCATGCTACAGTAACTCTTCTTACGTTTTCTTATCTAATGAAATCGAGTTATGCGCTGTGCCCGCTCGAATCTACTGTTTCATTTCTCGGTATTTCTCGACTTCACCAAGTATTAACTGAAACTCGGTATCCGAAATCTTACCGACTATCAGCGCTGTAGAGACGTGGTCTGTGATAGCATTAAGCTTACTCTCAGCCAGTAAGAGAATCTCATTGTGTTTCTTACCTTTGATGGACAGACGCTTTTTTTTTTTTTTTTTTTCAGAGTATGTTATAATCTATACTTGTGAGGATCTTCAGTCGGGGACGGGGGCAGGGGCAAATGAATGTAATCCTGGATACAGTTGCGCCATTTTTATATAGACGCCGTTAGAATGTTTAATTCTATGGGTTTTAAAGTTATTCTTAAGCGTTTCAACTGAACGCCATGCTTTAGATTTGTGGGGTTCACCTGCAACGACATTGTCTAACGTCGTCTCAATCCTTTTAGCTCGCGGCAGTATTTTAACGACGATAGCTACGCTTTTACCGAAATGTTCTTTCAGCCACCCGATCTTCAAGCCAAGAAGGGTGTGGAAGGGCTTCATCTCCCATGGCCGTGTACGAAAGGTAAGTCGTACCGCCATTAAAAACCCTTTGAATAACACCACCCCTTGTTGTGTGCACCAGGACCGCTGTCACAGCCAGATCATTGTCCCATTTGGGATCACTCGATTTAACGAGACCCCATACCCTGTTCTCAAGATTATCAGAGAGAACCAGGGTGAGTTTTTGGAGCGCATTCGTGGCTTCGATATCCACATCGGCGAGCTCATTCAACTTCGGTGGTTGTTCGCATTTTCCCAAAGGCACCTTCATTCGTGCATAAACACCTTCCCGGGATTGGAAGGCTTAAATCCGTCTATCCACCCCTTGCCGTTCGAAACCCTCGAGATCTGCCAGATCCGATATGGCTAGGTTAGTGCAACTGGGGCCCCACTGGGTCCACGCCGGCGAATATCTAAAGTTAAGTATGTTGTATCTACAGGTTGGCCGCTATTATTTAATAGCTTTACAGTAAGCCCCAGTACGAACCCAGCCAACAGTGTACTGTACTGTTTTGTACTGTTCATTGGCAAATGTCGTCGTCCTCCAGGACTTCATGTCTTTCTAGTATACAGTGACTGCCCTCAGAAGAGTAGAGCCACTTGCATTACTGGTAGACTGCGGCGATGTTTTCGGACGTGCTCACCTCGTCTAGGTGGACAAATATTTCTTCGTGAGGCATCAGTTTGGGTAGTTTGTCTCCTTCATTTATTCCGCTCATGGATTTTACGTTTGAAAATCCCAGGATATCAGCTAGCTCTAAAAGACTGACAACATCAGTCTTTTAGGCGAGGTTCAGCCGCACGTGCTCAGTAGCTTCATTCAGTTGCAATTTACTGTGTAGATTTTGCCCATGTGCGGCAAAGATTCTACGCAGTAAACTCCATATATGATTTGTTTCACGGCATCTCTGGCGACGCTGTCATAAAATATTTGAAGGCCATTGGTCTTTATCATAAAATATAAATTTTATTCTCAAAAATAAATATTTGTCATAAAATTTCCTTAATATGCTGGTTTTCGAGTTTTAACTGTTTTGGTTTCCTGATTTTAACCCATGTCCGAACATTTTTGTTTTCATTTTAATGTTCTCGCGTCTCTAGCGAAAACCTGAACTGTCTCGTGTTTCCACCTTGTTCTCGCTGATATGGCTGAGATATTGCCGATGTGGCGTTAAGCCATAATCTCATTCATTCATTCATTCAGTTGCAGTTTAACACCCAAACTCGGAACACTTCTTTGTTAAGGTACAGCCGGTGTTAAAACCGCTTGGCGTGAATATCGGCTTATAATTAAACACGAAACACACGTTGGCGCGCTGAGAAACTCTGTATTCTACTTCCACGCGTACTATCAAGTGCACCGTATTCTGGAAGAGATTAAGGCATCACTCCCACAAGACGATGTATGGAGTCCGACCGACAACTCCTACGACTGGAGGGCATACGAGCGAATTTGTGCCGTTTTTCGGGTCCTCCCGATTGGCGGCAAAAAAGAAGTGGAAACCACGGGTTAGGGGCGGCTTATTGTTATGTCACGAGGATAGGATACATGACATCGATTCCATCTCGCAAGATGGCGAGGTCTATAAAGCACGGGCCACTTTCATCCTTGACAATCCAGAGCATGCTGGCTTCCTCTCCGGCCGTACGTGGGAATGTCTGCCAGCAACCTGCGGATGGTCGTAGGTTTCCCCTATGCTCTGCCCGGTTTCCTCCCACGATAATGCTGGCTGCCATCATGTAGCTGAAATATTCTTGAGTATGGCGAAAAACACCAATAAAATAAATAAAATAAAAAAAATAAATCCTCGTCAAATCTTAAGGGCTTACGCAGGCGGGCCTGGAACGCTTGAACACTATTCGGACTTACGTTTGGACAATCCTTGGAGCACAGGCACAGACCCGCAGCAGCATCTTAGGCAGGGCATTTGACTCGCAGAAGGCGCTCGTAGCTAATGTCGAAGGCCCCGTAGCAAGACCTGTTGATCTGCCCTCCGCCATAGAGCGGTACCAGAACGTCCTGAGGTACAACCGCTCCAAGGTGGATTATGTGTTTGGCGTGGGCTGTACATGGCTCGAAATAATATGGACCTACGGATCGGAGAAAATCGGTAACTATAACAACGAGATGGTCATAGCCAAAGCAGACCAGAAATTAGATGTTAATGAAGACGTGAACTCAACAGATCACGCGCCTTCGACTGGGGAGACAAGTATTATAAAGCCACACCCAGCTGCAGTTCCAGTGCCAGCTGCAGCGCCGACTCCAGTAGTGAAGAATTCACCTAGAGGGCACGATGAAGAAAAACTCGCGTTAGTAATACTTAGCGTCGCCTTCGGACTTTCACTAATCTGGTTACGATAGATGTGGCCGAGCGGCCGCGTAGACGATCCCAACTATGGCAACAACCAGAGCCCAAGTATTTTCCCCCATCCAGCTCAGGGCCTTGTCTAATGTGTTGAGGAGCCAACAGACCATGCTCACTATAATACCTGGGAGAGGCGCTGCGCCTTTACCGGCGAGCTTAGCTAGAAGCCTACCCAGGGTTCACAGTTCTTAACACCACCCGCTGGCTGCGTTGTTGGAGCTGGTGTCACGGCACCGGTTAGCACCAATGCAGTTAGGATGCTGGCTATGGTGACCTCCTGTTCGAGAAACAAAGTCCGAAGGCGTTCGGCAGGAGTTGTGTCCTCATGAAGAGCGCGGCTGATCGTTTCCCTGATCCGACTGATTTGCGAGCGCAGAGCTGATTGGGTCGCAGAGGTAGCCTCGAGGCGAGCCGCTCTTTCATCCGTAAGGACTTACAATTCTTCTGCAATGTGGCGCCTGGAGATCTCACCGGTAGCCTCATCAAGTTGTCTTCTTTTCAAAGGAATTTCCTCGGTCAGTGCAGTTATTCTAGCAAGGTTGTTGTGTGCTCCCCCCCTGAAGGTCTACGGTGTCTTATTAATCCCATCAGCTCACGGAGGGGCAGTAGGGGATCACCATATGTGCTGAGAGCCCCCTGTATCTGAGATTCAGTCAACGTGGTTTCGATTGACACGATGGCTTCAGATGTTTCCTGTCTCGGTCAGTCTACATTCTCTGCATCCGCGGCTTCACCTAGGTCATCCTTACCTTTCTCAAGAGCTGTCACGACTTTTGGCGGCAGTTTGCTCCTTTTCCAGTCAACAAACCCATGTTCACCCCGGATGGAACCCACCCCAAACACTTTTTTAGTGTCGACAGCAGGAGTGGATTGCCTGTACTTTTGTTGATAATATCAAAGCTGGGATAATGCACAAGGCGTAGTCGATTTTCCACCATCTCGAAATCGAATTGTTCCTCAATGGCATTATAATAGCCATCTACGGCTGTTTGTGTGAACTCACGCGCAAGTGATTGTGTGTTTCCCTCTCTGCATCCCCTCATCATCTCGTTCGCCAATATCAAGATCATCTAGAGGGTGCAACCTAAAATCCGCCATGAAGATATGATATGGTCGTCTATTAATTCATAATATCTCCAGGCGTTCAATAAGCATGAGTCAATACTGACGGAAGCTCAATCCGCAGTGCAAACTCCATGAACAGTTGGGGGTCAAAGGCGTGCGGCAGTCGGTCGTCATGGCGAACAACCCGAGAAGGATAGACCAGAATCAGCAACTTCTGGTTCGATTCACCAATCTCGACGCCTATGACGTCACTGTCTCTGGGGCCGCGAAACTTACTTTCGCATTCTCCCTGAGCTCGACCGACAACAACAGTGGTCCAGAACTTCGGCCGTGCTGGGGTAAAGAAGACCGCGATCAATGAGCGGCAATAAGGTGATGTGGATCGATGACAGCGACGTGTACCACTGCTACATGGACCTTTGGAAGACGAACCAGGAGAGAGAATGCCCAGTACCAGGGCATCGACACTTCGGCCGGCTAAAGTGTTACCGAAATCCGCCTTGGTGTAGTGGAAGGCCACCCGATGCCGCTGACACTGCTATCGCAGACGCCTATGGCAACCGGTACTACGTCCCCCTGGACTTTGAGCTGCTGGAGACTCATATGCTATTCCATCAGTCGGCCCTGGGGGACAGGCTCGAGTACGAGCTAACTTTCAACGACGACAGCCGCATAATGCGGGTCATGGGGGAAGTGACGTGGCAGCAACTAGTTACACCATCGAGAACATCAGCCTACAGTACGAGATGGTCACGGAGCCTGAGCTCGCCTGGATGATCCGTAACCAGTACGCCGGCCAACTAGCCACACTGTACGGCTGCGTGCTCCAGCACTGCAAAATCATCGGCGATAAGAGCGATACCCTGTGGAACATTAACCACAACGTACCCGCCCGCAATATGAAAGGCATCTTGATGCTGTTTGAGGACCCGCGAGCAGCATTCCGGAGGGACACCGAGGATTTCTACAACTCCAAATAACCAAGGTGGAGGTGACAATCGAGGGGGTGCCCAACCAGCTGTACAATCAAGGCCTGCGCGCCTACCAGCAGTGGGATGATTAAAGAAAGTTCTTTGCAGCCGACAGCAATCCAGAGGTGGCCATAATCGCAAAAGACCTAGCGCTGGCAGACGTGTCCCTTGGCGAATTCGTAACCACCATCTAAGCCCTGTGGCTTGACCTCCGCTCCACGCACGACGACCCGCTAAACGGTAGCGAACGCCCGCATCGGGAACGCCAGTGAGGGGACGACCATTCAGGTCACGAAAAAGGCAGAGGCGGGAGGTGATTTGACCATATACCTCTACATAGTCATGGATGCCCATCTTAATATTGTCAGCGCGGTCATTCTCCCAAAGGACCCCCATTCGGCTATCATCTGAGGGCAGACCGGGTGTGGGAAAACGGAGTCCATTCTCGACCTGTTAGCGGGGCGCTACCGCGGTGTGTGTCCAGCAAATCGTGATTCTATGCCACACTGGGAAGTACAATAAAGTTTACGAAACGCGAAGCTGGACGAATCCAATATCTACGTTTTCAATCCGGGTAAAAGGCTGCATGACTACCTCAGAGCCCTTTAGTTGGTGTTCCAAGGGGAGCCAACCCTATACATCATTGACGACTGCTCGGCTTCCAAGGCGCTTACCAAAGAGAAAGACATGCTGTCTGAGCTGGCCTTCGGCCGACACGCGCAGCAAACCGTCTGGGTACTCACCCGGAAATATAACTCAGTCCTAAAAGATGTACACGTAAACACGTGCTGGGTTGCCCTGTTTCACTCTAAAGATAGGGACTCGTTTGAAGAATGCCTGGGAAAAATGTGATCTGTACAAAAGAACTCGTCGCGGTTCGTAAGCACGTTGCACAGACAAAACACTCTAAGCTCTTACTGAAGACTAATCGGATGACTAAGTACATCGTGCTGTAACACTGATAATAAGCACTGCTAATCAGATGTTAACGCACTGATAATCAATTTTCTATTAAATAGGATACTATACTACCATGAATTGCGATGAAATTATGGACGAGTTGCTAGATGAAATGAAGGAGACCCCAGAGCCCGATGAAAGGGGCGCCAGTTCTTCATCTCAAACAGGAGACACAGTTCGTGCCACATGTCTCCAAAAGCGAGAAAGGCTAACCGCGCTGGCTGCTGGTGGACAGCTTCTGGGAAGAGACTTTACTCCCGCGAAAATAGAAAATAGACGGTATAACCGTTACGAGATGCTTGGTGCGGCTGTTACGAACATTCTCGGTCGTACCGCGCTGTTCATGTGCTCGGGATTTTTCCTACCAATTCCCCCAGACAATCTGCCAAAACTAATTTACGACCTGGAATCTGATGCATTTTTTGACCACGCGCTTATCAGTGCCACATGCGCGCTGTACCACAGGTTCGGCATGCACTAACAACAGCTTGACTAGAATGAAGCATCTTCGACTTGGACATGCATGCCCGAGAACAGATGACGACGATATCAGAGAGCCCAACAGTAGAACGGGAGACGGAGACTCCACCAAATGGGACGCCTTCGGGTGAGCAGCATCAAAAGAACCCCAATGAGATGCGTTCGGCTGAGAAGCATCAGAAGAACCCGAAAAAGGTAGCTGCAGGGGGAGCAGGGGTCGCGGCCAGAAAAATCAAACAGAAAAATTTATTGGCCGAACTGGATTCGGTCAAATCGCCGATCAAACAGAGAGAGGCTGATATTATGAGGACCAAAAAGAAATCCAAAGGCACCTACTCTACCTATCATCGAAATGCAAGCCAACTGGACTCTTTATATTGCTGGGGCTCTTGGAGTGGCAGGAGTTATTTGGTAGCAGCGGCGCCACGAGTCAACAAAGGACCCTGCAACAACACCTTTCCAGACTCTTTCCATATGGAGTGAGCAACGAACATGAGTACCCCTGATGGAAAGATGCTTGTCAGTACGATTTATCAGACTGCTGTTGTCTCTGGTCTATGGCCTGGCAAAATGGTCATTGTGAGTGCCACACCAAAACTTAATTTCACCCCCTGTGATGCGGGCTTCCTTATCTCCGAAGTCGGTTTCGCTATGGCCACGAAAGACGTGCTTATTAAACAAGGAATTATTTCCGCAGACATTATGAAGTAATGGCCTCGAACGCGATGATGGTTGGGGGTGCCCTCGTAAATCCACTTGCCTTCTCAGGTAGCAACTTCCTCTTCTCAGCCCTCCCAAACTGGAATGTCGATGCGGGCCGCAAACGTCACGATAAAGCTATAGAACAGCTCCAGGCGGAGAATGCGGCGTGGTCTCAAAAAAGGACAAAGCGTCTGGAGTGGATTAATGAATTTCGCTGACAGGGCACGCAGAGCGCACATGTCGATTCGGACGCCGCCATGCGGGAGTAAGCTCAGATCACGGAGAAAACTCTTAGTCACACGGGGTCCGAGCCTATCCTAAGTGATTTCTGTACACCGTGGGAGGGCCAAATAGAACGCGAGATCGCCTTCATCCTCCTCGGGATAGATGTAACTGGGCTGGTCTCCTACAAAGCTCACCGAGTAAACCGAAAAGACTGTGCTGGACTCTGGTAAGAGCTCCTCACCGCAATGGCAGGCACGACAAGAGTAGTGAGGCTCGAGTTATTTTTTCATGCCATTTGTAGATGTCGCTTGGATGTATATACCACACATGATGAGCTATACTTTGCGATGCTAGAGGTCGGCTACTGTGCTCGCCACCACTAGATTCTTTGTCATCTGGAAGAGTGTGATGATCTTTACAGATCAAGAGTTGCTCGACATCTGGCGGCAGGACGAAAATACCGCGAGGTGGTTCGCAGCAGCACTTGGTCTCGTCCTCAAGCACTTCCGGGATAGGACCGGGCAGCTGCTTCAGCATGTGGCTTCCGTCTGTTGAAGACTGCTCAGGCTGCTGGAATACCTTGCTAATGATGCCTACTATTATGGCCAACCAGTTGTCTATTCGTCTATCGAAGATCATACTATAGTCCCAAGGGCTATTGGAAAGGCATTGCCGCCAACAAGAAACTAGCTGCTGCTGCCAATGTCTCTGAAGGTGCAGCTTGCAATTGATTGAAAAAAAAAAACAGGCCATGTGGCAGATTTTCCTACCATCCCCAAGGGATTTTCCACAGCCAAAATTTAATGTTGCTGCACCAAATGAGGTCCATCAAGCTGACCTGCTCTTTTTCCCCATTGACACTGTCAAAAACAAGGTGAGCAAGCGCACCTACAAGTATGCCCTTACAGTGGTTGATGTCGCCAACCGATTCAAAGCAGCTGAGCCCCTAACCACAAAAGGACCCCAAGGAGCCCGTATCTCTAAACGGGGGCCTCTTAGATGGCCGAAACTGCTGCAGGTCGACCCTGGGCATGAGTTTATGGGTGCAGTGTACCAGCTTCTGGCAAAGCAGAGTGTGAGCGTCAGGCGCGGAAGAGTTGACATCCATCAGGACCAGGGGATCACTGAGCGACCCAATCGGACCTTAGCTGAGCGGATCTTTGGTCACCAGTATGCTCAGGAGATGTGGTTCCCTTCTGGTCGTTCTTCTGAGTGGGCGGTTTGCTTACCTGCAGCTGTGGTGGCTTTGAACGGAAAAGTGACCCAGCTAACTGGCAAGCGACTTTCTGAAGCCATCAAGGCAAAAACAGTGGCACAAAAGCCCTTCTCCATTCTTCCTGGCCGTCCTGTTGGCTTTCATGAGCGAAAGCTTCCTTCTGGGGTTGATGTTGGCTATCTGTGCCAGCCCGGCGAGCTGGAGGGCGGTCGACGTCGGGCGACTGATCCAGTGTGGTCCCTAGATGTGTATCGGCTCGGACGGTGGGTAACTAAACCTGACGAGCGACACCTTGTTCAGATGATGCCCATAGATGCAAGGGCGCTCTGACCGCAGGGCATCCCTGCCATTGGGATAGGCCCTCTTTGAACTGCTCCTGGGGGATGTGCTTTTTCACGGTGGTCTTTTTTACGCCCTTGGCCTTCTTGATATTCCTACCACCTGCGTCGAGGATGCTGTACATCTTTGGACGGAGGCCAACGTACTCGGCGATTGGGCATCAAGCACACTCGTCCTTCATATTCCCCAGGTCTGTTTTGTTCACCGTGGAATGGATCGGCTGATCCACTGGGTAGTCAGACGTATCATAGAGGTGTGCATGCTTGGTCATATCCTCGTAGACATCCTGGGTATGTATCTCGAGGAGTAGACTGTCTGTGTCCGTTTATAGGAACTGACAGTTATCTCCGTACTGAACATTCATCTGGTTGTAGTAGAAGTCGTACATGAGGTGCTTCCCCACATAGACGGGGCGCTTGAGATTCAGACGGTTCTTGTGAACCTGAAGGACTGCCAGGTCGTCGTCGAAGATGTTGGCTCTGGCGGAGGCTGGGCAGGCGATAAGGCGGCTGAGTTTGTCTTCTTCGCCTGCGGAGGTTTTCCAGGGTCTTTCCGAAGACAGAGTTGTTCATGAGCTTGGAGAGGTCCTTCTCGAAAGCACTCGTTGCCTTTTGCTGGAGGTCGATATTCATTCGGAAGCAGAGAGCACGATGGATCTTTTTCAAGAGCATATCCAGGGACAAGTAAAGTTGCAAATTGTGGTTGTGGAGCACATAGCGTTCCTTATCGCGGAGATTAGGGACCAGCTTCTCAACCTCTGTTGGCTCCACCCCAACGCCAAGGACATTGTGCTGGTACTCCGACAACCACTCTTTGGGAACCAAAGAGCTAACGGGTATGCATTATGCTGCTCATGGCTCTCCTGTGGGTACTCCAGATCTATCTCGAGGATATAGCCTTTTTCGCATGGGCATAATCCTCATCGCTGATGTACGTGTCCGAAAGCGTGCTATGGAAGGCTTCATTTGTGGGGAGCTGATGCTCATCAAAACGTTGCCAATAGTCCAGGTACTCATAGGGGTAAATACCCTTCCGCATGAACAGTTCACTTCTTGGTTCAAACCACGCTTTGGGTTCGTTGACTGCTACCAGCTTGTCGAGAGATGCCAGCAAGAACTGGGCGCTGTCGATGAAGCGGAGCTGCCTAGGGAAAAGATGTATTTCTCAGTGTTGTTGGGGATAAAGGATATCCAGCCCTCCACTTTTGAGATCGCCTGCATCAGCAGATGAGAGTCATAGCCCCGCAGGTTGTGGAAGACCACTGGGATTGTAGTGGTCTTGGGCTTTAGTCGTAGCTTCAGATTGCCGGTGTTGTGTGCGGCACCCCGGTATTTTCCGGTGATGTGGCAGTGGTCTCGTTGCCCGGAAACTACAAGCGGCTTTTCACAGACATAACAGGTGGTTGCAGTGTTGAATACCCACCAGTCCTCTCGGCTCATTGCTATGGCTTTCGGATTAGCTAGCACTATCTTGATCTTCCACTCCTTTTCTTGGAGAACTTGTAAGAAGTGCTGTACTGTGTTGGGCTCTGTGTATTCCACAGGAGGCTCGATGTGCCTATTACACCGCACCACAATGTAGCAGTAGCTGCACGCTTTATCGTGCTGTGTTTTTTTGGGTGTTGTTTTTTCTGGGGTCCAGCCCGGCCCTCACTATTTTGGTGGTGAGAGCCTCGAAGTTGGCATAGAGGATGTAAAGGGTTGGGATCTGCTTGTGGTGGTTCTAGAAGGTGAGCTTGTTTTTACCCTTTTCCGGCATCTCCACTAGGACAGCTGTCCGGGCGATCCCACAACACTGCAGTTTGTGGGCTTCCAGGAGATCTTCCCTAGAGTATCCGCTTCAACGCTCGTAGAAGTGCTTGCGCTCCGGGTGCCTGGTTTGGCCATAGAGTAGGCGATTGATGCCTTTGATTCAGGTGTAGTAGAATTTCCCATCCTTCCCAATCAACAGTAGATTGATGAGGGGCGTGCCTGCCGGCTGCTTACTTAGGCTGTGGACGATATCCCCTTTGTCCCAACCGAATACGTTGATGGCTAAGTTGTTTTGTTTCTCAAACTTCCGGATCTGGGAAATGGCTGTGGTGCGTCAATCCCTGTGAAGTCCAGGTCTTCGTTGGTGGGGTACTTTGTAGGTCTGTCCACATGATCTTCGGCCGGGAACAAGGCAGAGTGAAGAGCCCAACGGAGGCAGTGGTCATCCTTTTTTTCACTTTTACGACTGCCTTCTTGCTCCTTTCAGCTGCTGGCAGCGCTATGTAAGATCCACCTCTCAGCGGCTGGTATCTAGCGGTGCCCAACCAAAGGGTTTCCACCCAATCGACGACCCACCGAGACCCCCTCTGTGTCCACTTCTTAAGAAGCTCTTGGATCCCGGGGAAGGCTTGATTCAGCGCAGTCTTAATTTCACTATCCAGCAGAAGAGCCTCCTGTTTTTGGCGGAGCACGGGATCGCCTCCATCAGGCCTGTTTTTTCGGAGCTGGACCTTGAGGGCTAGTTAAAACTTTACACCGCCCAGGGCTCGGAGTTCTTCGAGCTTTTCTTGGATCTTGGGGCACACCCCTTCAAGGAAAGTTCTAGGGCCTGCACCTTGGCGATGCCCTTCGGACACAGCCATCTGCCAGCTATGGAGATATCTTCCGATTACCCGGGTTTTTTCCTGGAATGTGAGCTCATCTGCCTTGGCACCCTCACACAGCTGTAGAACCTCCTTCTGGTGGTTCGGAAAGTTTTGGGGACGGGGTCATGTTCTTCCTCAATGACCTTCCTCACCCTACCCCTTTTCTTGCGTGGTGGAGGGAGAGGTGGATATATCCCAGACAATAAGGGCTTTAGCAGGCGATCCTTGACTGCCTCACAAACGGGCTCCTCCCGGATGTTTTGGACCACATTATGAAGAGCAGGATTTTCTGGCACTTCTGCCAGTAGCTGATCGAATTGTTCATCCATAATCGCCGTGTCTTTTATGGATGGATATACGATAGGCGCACGTTTATTTGGTGTTTTACGCCGTACTCAAGAATATTTCACTTTTACGACGGCGGCCGGCATTATTTTGATAGGAAACCGGGCAGAGCCCGGGGAAAACCCACAACCAGAAAGTAATTTAAATAGCCACTATACTTGTCCATAACATGTTCTTACCTTCATTCTCAAAAGAGTTATACATCAAAACGATTCTCAGTTTCCAGCAACAATAAATAATAAAAATCCAATTACGTCTTTTTCAGGCAATTAAATTATACCACCTTGCACACTGGGACGAAAGATACAATCTAAAAGATTTCATGGTTACCCCAGTCCATTTGGCGATGATAATATTTGATTGTACATAAATCACTACAAAGAGTCCAAGTTATTGATCATTGATCGTAGTCGTAGACATAGCTTACACTTCAATCCTTTCGTGCATGGTGAATGATGGATTCAGGAAATAGGCCACGATCGAAGTCATAGTAACTACTATCAGCTTAAGCTTACGTACATGTGCGATGCTTTTGAGCCAGTTACCCCAGCCGGACACTGCCCTAGGGCTGTGTTCCTCTGGCGAGAGTGCCGTTGCGCGACACTCAAGCTACTCAACTTCCTTTGTTCACGACTGACCTCTATTCACATAGCCTTTCTCGTGTAAACACAGGTGACTTGTCCCAGTGAACTTTGTTGAGTAAATAATGAGTTTTCAGTTCTACAGCGCGGGAAGTATAAATAAATCTCAACAGTTAAAAACCACTTAACCTCAGTAAATTTGTCTTTACCTAATTAAATTGTGAACTATTCATACAGCAGTAAAATGCGTACCTTAGTGGTACAATTCTTGAAGTGGTTAGTCTAACTTAAGGTTCTTCTCTGATATAAGCGCACACGTCTCTCGTCGCAGTCGAATACGTACTGAGCCGTTTCCGGTGGACAACAGATTAAATTGTCACGTGACAATGCTTGGCGGCAAAACAAGGATGGTGAAGGTTACACATGGAACCTTTTCCCGCTCGAAGAACCCTTCGGGATCTTTCCTTACATATGGTTCTACGTGAAACCCTAGCTATTCGTGAGAAACCCTTAAAAAACCCTTTTTCTAAGAGTGTGTGCACAACTACATTGTAACTGTCATTTGCCAGAGCTAGGTACAAACATCTTAAACTAAGCATGTTCATTATATTTTTAGTTGCATTTTTAATCACAAAACTTCACTCTACAGCATATATTTAGTGAAATATTTAAACAGTATTGCCTAAACGAGGGTACAATTGCTTTTATTTTCGTTTACTTCAAACAAAAGCTGTTTACATCATGTGTTAAACTTGAATCCGTCCTAATTTTTATATTTTTTTAAATTTCTTAGTGATTTGGTGTTTTCTATTATTTGTGTTTTTTGGAAACTGGATTTCCGATTATTGACCCGGAAGGCCCATTTTAGTTGACGGCTGGTTTAGGAATATCGGCTTCGACGCCCAGGTTCAACTTTTTGTATGACTTAGTACATGTACAGCGTGACTGAAATATTTTTTTGCACAATTCGCTTGCATTGCGTAATAAATTATGAATTTGTCGCTTGTAGTGAAAATACATCCGGTAATACTGGTTTTATAATGGATTTGGTGCACGGGCATGGTAAATTTACATTCAACAACTTGACCTTAAAAACCATTAGTGTTGCCTGCTTATTACAGCTCGATCGGGTGAAAGCCTAAATTACACGATCTGAGGTGTAGTCTGTTGCATTATTCCAAGTGTTAGATTAGCCCGAATTAACGTGTCCTCCGGCCATGTCCGCCCTGACACCGGCAGTACCATTCATCTATCTAATATGTGTTGATAGCTTCGGGAAAATTTCCATTACCTTGGGCGAGTCAGCTTTCTGACAAAACATAATGAACGTAATGGAACAATGTTGGAAAGATATCTTCATTTATGTCATCCCCATAATGGAATCAAGAGGCTTCTTTCTGAGAACCGTATATATCTCCGTCCAGATGAATATCCATCTGTCGGTTGACCTAGGAGTATCATTAACCATGTGTCAACAATCGTAGTTCGCCTTGGGCTTAATTATGACCAAATGGAAAAATGAAGAATACGAGAAAAACAGAATAGGCCCAGACCTGGTAATTTAAAAGGTTTGAAGAAATCAATATTGGTGTCCAATAACCGCTCAGTAATAGGTACCATCCAGTATTAAAGACTATAAAACAGACTACTTGTCCTGGCCTAACCCAGCGGCTATTAAATTCTACTGTTTACTGTCATTGGTGTATTTGTGTATTGTAGAAGACATCGTTTGCTCCATCGGCCTATGTCTCGTACACTGTTTGCGTGTCATTCGATAATTCTCACGCTACATTTGGAACACCCTTAGTGTAATAACGCAGACGGCTTTCCCGTGCGACTGATAACTTATCGCGACGATGCAATCAATCAACATCAGGTCCCTGTCGGATTTATTCTGTGGTTTTCCATCACTCTGGACTAATACGTGACAAAGAGTTTGACAAAAAAATCAGCAACATAACTTTTACCGGATGAATGACGCTGTCATCCTTTTGTATTCAGTTCGTGAGCGTACCCTCTAAATACTTTTTCAGGTGACAGTGTTTCGTCAGTAGATGTGTAAAACCGTTTTTGTGCATACGATCATCAATTATGGGGTGGGGTTTTCGTGCCAATACCCATTTCTCAGATAAAACGATGAAAACCACAGTGTGTTAGATGTTATCGACGTTTACTACACACGAGACCCTCGCCAATCTCGGGACATTGAAAACTACTGATCACTTTTGCATTTATCTGGTCTAGCTAACTTGTGAATTACACCCCTGATATGGCAGCGTAGCTAACGCACAGATACACAACAAAAATGAATGGTAATATTTGGATGAGAGAAAAGCTTAAAACCAGAGACTTTAACAGTAAACGGGCGACCCGTTCTTCTTCCTCCAATCGTGTGGTGTTTTCTGGACGTCCAAAGCAAAATACTTGGAAAACTTCGGTTTCTATCATGTCCATTTGTGTCATCACCACTTGCTGTTTAGCACCTTAACTGAAACATAGGGAGTTATTCTGCTGTGGTTTTTACTTGTCATTATGTCTATTGCCGTAATGATTTCCATCCATTAGCAGCAGTCAGGAGTGCGAACCATATTGTAATAAAGCCCCCTTTTGGTGTGAAAAGAATAGGACCTGGGTCCTTCAGGCAAGCTTGTCGTAAAAGGCGAATAACCCAGAGCTCTCCCATGTGGGTAAGATGAATATAATAGGTCTACGTGTTATCGGCTCGTGCGAGAGGCAACCGGGGAGCGACTTTTTTTGCCGTGTGAGGCGACCCGTAATCAGTGGGCGAGATCCTGGTGGCTGAGGGCGGGTTGGTCTTGGGGAAACCCTCACGCTAACACTGCTCTTAAGCCCTTACTTGCAGAGAGACAGAAGGTCGAATGGGCGCGGTTCTGTCAATGGGCTTGGCCATGCCTGCTTCTCCGTAGTTCTCAAGTTCTTAATGAACAACATACATGTAGGTAAATAGTGCTGTTTCACACATTTTCTTCATCGAGTCTAGGGGCGATGGGGTGGCTCATGGGCGAATCAGGTAGCGTTGGATGTGTGGTGGATAGAAAGGAGGGGTCCTGATACGGAAGTTGGTTTACTCATTTCGGCTGCGTACCTGAGTATACCCATCGTGGAATTCTTGGTGTGCTTCCCGCAGGGAATACCGGGTTCAGATATCGCCCTTGGGTAGGCAACACGTGCGGTGAATATTTTCTATATGTCCTGGATAAATCTCTCTTCCAATGATTCTAAAACAAGTTTTTTTCTCAGACGTCATCTCTGAGTGGCGCGAAGAAAAGGAGAAAAGATCTTTTGATGGATTTGGCTGGCAATCCAGAAAAATGGCCAACAGTTTTTATATTGTCCACCAGAAACACTGATAAAACAGCGTCAAAAGTAAAAGCAATTACGCCGTTTATGGGTGTACTGATCAAGCCAAACAGGTGAAAAAGATGAGATCTGGTGATCTGCTCATTTATTGCTGTGGAAAGCAACAGGCTAATAACCTGTTCTCCCTTTAAAAAAATTATGGATATTCCAGTTTTCCTTTCTCCCCACAGCTCAATAAATAGTTTTCGTGCAGTCATTCGAGACCGGGATGATGACCTTGATAATCTAACAGAGGAGGAAATTGTGGAGGAAATAAAATGGCAAAGTGTCACAAGCGTAGAGAGATTTACATCAAAGAAAGATGACAAAGTTATAAAACTCAATACTTATTTGTGACGCTGTAATCAGAAAACTTTGCCAAGTCAGTCCTGATCGGTCCGTACAGAGTCCAAGTGGACCTGTACATAAGTCAAATTCAGCGTTTCACCTGTGTTACGAACCCCGTCTTTATAATATTGCATGATATTTTTTTGCGCTGACGTGGTCAGAGTCTGACCAACATTTTCCCTCTGTGTACGTTGTGATTTGCATTGTGATTCAGTCGCGCGTTCTCGAGGCTTCTGTGTTTATGAGTTTCAGGTCATTGTACATAGAGCGTACATTCTGGAAAGATGTACCCATGTTGTATCTGTGTTTTAAACATGTTCACGATCAAACCATCCAGAACTTTCTTTACGTCAGTTTATAAATATGAGCAACGAAGTTGTAAAGCCCGAAGCATTTTACTGATATCCACATGAGAGCAATCTTTTACTCAAGTTCATTTGAGAGCAATCATATTTACTCTCGTTCACTCACGAGGATTTTGTGGGATTTGGAGATACCGGCTTTCGTGCCATTCGACATGTGAATTTCTACTCCATTTTTGTGCACGTAACACTTTGTGAGCTTTCTATTTTTTTTGAGACTCTTTTGGAGCTTGTAATGCTCATTGTCTCTTTGTGCGATTACGTACATTTTACGTACAAGTGAATTTGTGTATATTTCCGAGGACTGAAACATACATCGCCACGGACGCTATTATCAACCCGTCCGACCAGGAATGTTGCACCTTATTGGGGAATTAGACACATTCCATCGTCGGCCTACCGTGCCCTCTGTTGTTAGTCACGTACAGGACTGTCATCCTTCGATTTGAGAATTCTCAAGGACTGTGGATTCTATGAATACGTGGACGCTGTCATCAGTAAGAAACTATAACTTGTGTATTTATCTGTATTGCTTGTATATAATTGTTAGTTGTTATATTTGTCTGTTTTGTTCAATAATATGTATTGAATTTATTCAAGCGTCTTTGTGTTTCTTTCTTTGATCTTGTGTAATGTCTATCGCTGTCTGAGAGTTGAACAAGCCATTTGTTTATCATTTTCCTCTCCTATAGTGGTACCCTTACACGAGCCAAATTTGGACAATTTGGACATGGTAAGCATCAGTCGAGGAATTCCCTTGTGTGTCAACCTCTCGGCAATATCCTCGTTTTGTCAAAGAGAAACAAATCTTGGACATAAAAGTGAAACATAACCTCTGTTATCAAGAAACACTAAAGATCATAACGCCACCAATTTGTCCTACTTCGACGTCCAGCGTTAATGTGGCCAAGAAAGTGTCCACTTCTGTTGGCCCATAGGCGTAGACAAACCCAACCCGTTACCAGTTTCCTCCCCAACTGGATCATCTGCTCAAGTCATTAGCTCAACTCAGACATCATCAGTATAAATACAATGTCTGCTGAAGAGCCCACCACATGTAGTTCAGCAAATTGGCCTGTTAACGCACGAAACTCGAAGAAATCCAAACCTGGTAAACCCAGTGGTCCAGTGGAGAATTCTTCCAAGGCATCGAAAGATCCTGTTCAAACCTTTAATAAGTTTCAATCTTTGGAGGATTTGAAGTATTCTTCCGTGGATGTGAGGGACACATCCCCCACGCCTGCAACGTCAGGTAGTTGATCTCTCAGGAAGGGAAGTCGACATCGGTCCAAAAACAGAAGCTTCCCCTATACGCCTCAATCCATGATATCTATATATCATAGAGGAAAAAGTTATACAGTGGATTTGTCGAGGTCTTAAGGTTAATTTTGTTGAAATAACTCAGCTAGTTCAGTCTGTTAATGTAATTGCCCTGAGTCCTCAGGAAACTCGCCGGAAGACATCTGACAAAGATAAAATATCTCTGAAAAATTATATACTTTATAGATTTTATTCTATCGAGGAAAAGTGGCGCCTCCTCTGTCTGCGTGATTAATAATATTATTCACAGTCCTGCTGCTCCAGATACAGGGCGTCAGGCTGTAGCCGTTCGTGTTTCTTCAGGAGTAATAGTCAGCTTGTGTTCGGCTTATGTTCCCCAATTTTCTTTGTGAATTTTTCACATACATGCCTTAAAACAACAACTCTCAACCCTTTTTATCACTATGGGAGATTTTATTGCCCATAATCCCTATAATGGGGTAGTAATGATATAAATGACAAGCACAAAATAATAGAAGCTTTTTATCTCAAGATGAACTGTATTATTTCATTGATGGTTCTAACTCATATTTACATCCAGGTAGCGGTTCATATTCTCCTATCGATCTCACTATCACAGGCCCATCAGTTTTCCTTGATTTCTCATGGAGGGTGCTTCATGATCTTTGTGGTAGTGGCCATTTTCCTATAATCCTAGAGCATCTCACTTCTAAATTTTAGAACGTGTAGCCAGATGTAGGTGGAAGTTCGATAAAGTAGATTGGATCACATTTAAGATGTTTCCTGCGGCTGACAGCACTCCAGAGTACTGCAGCTGATCCTTTATCAAAATTTAGTAAACTTATATTTCCTCAGCTGATAGAACCATCCCTAAGGCCTCGACAAATCCAAAATCCAAAAGTAAATCCTGGCATGACAAAGGCTGTCGCAAAGCCATCAAGGACCACAAGAAGGTCCAGGACAGTTTTATTATCTGTTCGACTCATATTAACCTAAACCAGGTTCGTACGTTTAGAGGTAAGGTTCGCCGATCACTTAAGGCCAAGAGACGATCTTGTTGGCGGAACTTTGTTTCAGGCATTAGGTCTGAACCACCCATGCGTAAGGTCTGGAACAAGGTTCAGAAACTCAAGGTCAAAGTCAAAACAATAAGGCCAAAGCTCAGCATTTAAAGGGCGGTGATGATTTATTTACTTCCCCGTCTGACATAGCATATAAGCTGGCGGAAACAAGATCTTAGAAATCTTCTTTCCAGAACTGTTCTCCTGTGTTTCAAAAGATTAGTATCCAGAAAGAAAATAAATAAATAAAAGTAAACTTCGAAAAATCTGGAAGATTACATTAAACCTTCTAGTATCAGTGAACTAAAAACAGCAATAAAAAGATACACCTTTGGCCCTAACAATGTTTACAATGGGGGTTAGTTTTTCTAACTGTTCTTGTAAGTGTTTATTTATTTATTTGATTTGAGTTTTACCCCGGACTCAAGAATATTTAATTTATAGGACGGCGGCCAGCGTTATGGTGGGAGAAAACCGGGCAGAGCCCGGGGGAAACCCACGACCATCAGCAGGATGCTGGCGAACCTTCGCAAGAACGGCCGGAGAGTGTAAGTGTTTAAAAACTAGCAACTTAACTGATCTAGAATTACACGGCCGTAAAGGCCGATTACCGTTACTTTTATCAGAATGTTTATCTGGTGGGCAGTTTTAGATACGGGTGGGATCCACTTTTATGGCTAAGAAACGGGTGTACCCTGGGGTACCCCCCTTTATCACTATTCAGCATAATACCTTCAGCATAATGTCTTTATATGCTACCGCGCTAAAAATATGAATAACACTGAGGGTGAACTGCAGCTTGGTTCTATAAAATTGACAAACGAGCATTTGAAAACGGTCTTAGATTTTCCACGTCTAACACCGTCGTTATGCATTTTTGTAATAAACGAAAACTCCATCTAGACCTTGAAATCGTACCTCAAATGTTGGATCCTGTCCATCACCTAGGTGTGACGCTCAGCCTTGGCGCTTTTAGAACCTCGCCAGTAGACAGTTCATATGTTGAGGCTAACGAGCCTTCTTTATATCACAAGCTTGTAAAACGTAGCCTTGAATATGCTACAAAGCTTAAAGCTCATCCAGGAAACCATGCCAAGGACTGTATATTCATTCCATTACATGTAGATAAATATAACAAACGTCGTACCAAGATACCGTCGTTCGGCCTTCTTGTTCAAGACGATATTGTGGAAGCTAACATCAAGCTTGACGACATAGCTCCAGTACCATTTCCGGAGTCCGCTCCCTTGCTATAACCCAAATTAATATTTGATGTGCGTGAATATAAGAAAAAAATATACAAATCCTCTTATAATTTAGCAAAGTTTTGTTGAGTTTAGGGATAATCATTCGCATTATGAATCGGGACAGGGCTGCGGCTGTCTTAGAAGAGCGAGTCACCGCTCATCGTCTTTTATACTCATCCTCAATCATTTCTGCAAGGACCAGGGCTATACTCCTTGCCTTATCATATATTCCTTCTGGGCCTGCTAGGAGAACAGTGATCTGCAATGACTCGCTCCCTTGCCTTTTGGCAATATAGAATAATAAATTTAAACATCCTTTAGCCTTTTTAGCCTATAAAAGAGGTACGGATGTTATATTCTGTTCCATACCAGGTAGACAGTCGTAGACAGGGGAGGCGAAAGCTGCCATATATAAACCTGTATCTCGGGTTAAATTCCCGTACGATGATTGTAAGTCAAATATTCTTAAATACATATCCGTCGTCTTTTGCAGAATGAATGGTTCATAATAAACTGCATACTATTCACCCGGCCGTTGGTTATAATTTCGACGACATTGCTGAGATACTGCCGACGTGGCGCTAAGCCATAATCATTCACTCATTCTTTTATTGTCATAGAAGTAAATCTTATAATCAAGTGTTCTGGACGCGCATTTCATCATTTAAAGGAAATTTAGCTACCGGTTAATATATATGAAAATAGTACTGTGACAGAATACCGCATGGCTATGAAATTAAAACAGATTGAAACTGAGAGCAAAATAGAACTATTTAACTAGCGTTCCTGTTAGGCGAACAGATATTAAATAATCTGTAATCAAGATGAAAATACCATCGTTGTGATTGTATTACGCTTAAAAGTCATATTCACAACATCAAATAATACTTTCAGTTTTTTTTTAGCATGAATCACCGTTGAACGAACAGTTCTTTCACTATATTTCCAACTCGAGGCTCGGTTAATACGTTAATGGTTTCCAATGTGGCTTTCAAAATAGCTCACACCCTCTGCGTATGAAACGCGATATAGTTGAATTTCATTCAACACTTCTATATAATTCCCGCATTACTTGCTACATGATGTTTCACTTTCTCATGCTGCATCACATGACCTGAATTTGCTGTTAACCACATTCGTTTAGTCAAAACTCGAAAAATGTCAAGCAGAAATTTGAACAAACGTTCAAACAGTACTAAATCCAGAAACCATGTTTTCGCTGTTCGAATTAAATGACGTCGGTACAGCGTTTCTAAGATGTTCTTATTCCGTATATTCCAAAAAGCAACACTTGTGTAAAAGCTTACTATAACATTTACCGTTCCTCCGAAAAGGAGAGCCTTTCTTCTTTTAGAGTCCGGAATTTCCAGGCGAACTGCCGTTTTGTAGGTCAAGTTGCTCGCACGTGATGGATGTCGTCACAGAACGTCGATACAGTGACGTCACAGTGGAGTTCCTCTGCATCGATGCCGCTCTCTCCAAGACAAGGTAACAGTGTGCCATGCGGTAATAGCCGTGCTTCACTTCACGCATGCGGACAGCGTAGATGATGGGATCGCAAACACAGTTGACAACCCACAGGGCGTACATAAAGTAATCCACTCGCAGCAACAGTCTGTAATTCTTCATTACCCACATGTGATCTGATAAAATCTTGAGAAGAAAAAACGCCTGGAATATACAGTGCGGTGACCAGCAAACGATAAATGTGCCCAGAATGATCAATGTGGTTACCAGACCTTTAATGTTTCTCTTCATGTGCCTCTGGTGGCGCCCAGCCATTTTCTGGTACTTGTAGATGGTTACGAAAACACGGCTGTAAAACACAACCATCACAATAAAACAGACATGCGCCAATGGAAACAGTAAGTACTTGGCCTCGTATCGTGAACAGTAGCCAATTTCGCAGAAATTAACGTAGTCTCGGCCCACACAATACGAGTATTCCGGTGCGGGAACAATAAAATCGGAAAATCCGCAAAGAAGGCCAATTATCCAAATCCCAGCCAGCGTTAATGTCACTCTCCGGTTCGTGAACACCTTCAGATATTGCAGAGGTTTACTAATTGCTAAGAAATGGTCGAAGGCCAAAACCACCAAATTAAGTAAAGAGATCGTATGACCCATCATTACGAGCGCTTCCAATACCGTGTACACACAAAGACGTCTACCGTAAGCTTCCCCTGGGGTGAACATGGGGAACAAGGAGCTGTTCGCCACGTGAAGTAACACAACAGAGCTGATGAAAAGATCGCTCATGACAAGGTTCACTATGAAACGCTGATTGGCCGAGAAGGAACCGGAAATATGGAACATGGCAAAAAGCGACGCCATGTTAGCTGTAATTCCAACAGAGGCCAACACGACCACCAACGATTTTCCCGCCTCGAAACTCATCCTGTTGTACATACTGGACAAATTCAGAAGATTCCCAGAGCTGCTGTTCGTGTCGTCCCTGGACAGATTTAGAGATAAATTTTTCCCGGTGTCTTCCTCTAAAAGAGCCATCAGGACAGCTTCAAGTTCTTCCCGGTCCATTATAACTTCCGAACGAAGACACCTGAAATAAAGACAGAGTAGAACCAATCACAAAATACATTGCACCTGTGACTGACAACAGCAGCAAACGTTTGGGAGAGAAATTCAATAATTGATTTATCGAAGTTATGTCCCAGCTGACTTTTTTTCCTGAAAATGATAACGCTCCGATACATTTGGGTTGCATCAAGAATTCCTGATCAATAAGCATGCGTTTCTCTTTTCGGGACTAGGAATCACAGATATGCAGAGTTCAATGCAGATTGATATTAAACGATTTTAGGCGTCTAAACCAATATTTGCATACCAGCCGTCAACCAAGTTCGGCGTTCCGGGTCAATAATCGCAAGACCATTTTCCATAAACGGCGGAGAACACAAACCACCAAAGAACTGTGAAGGTATATAAAATATAACAAATTAGGACGAATTCATGCATAGGGAAGTAGTCAGTAGGTTTCAGTGCTAGAGAAAAGACGCAATGACACCCATCAAACATGAAGATTTGATAATTTCATATAAAACATGTAGTCTTTTATGTTATATTTCATAGGTTTTAATGCATGGGTTTAAATACCTGTAACTTCATGGCGGAATAGTCAAATCCAACCTCTTCCGTTTGAATGTTTTCTTTTGTATCTCGCTCTCCTTGTCTTTTTTTTTTAATTTCACTAACTCTTTGGGACTTTTTTCGGGTAAAATCAAAAGCATTTTCCAAAGCTAATAATTAGAAGTGTCCTTGTTATTGTTTAGTCATTGGTGTAATAAAATTCGAATTTATCAGCATATTTTTGATAATTCAATAGCATTGCGATATGATGGCAGTGAAAAATATCTTTGCTTTGGAGAAAAGAAACAATGAAACAAGTCATTCTTTTATCCATTCAGTCAGCCAATCACCCATCCGTCTGGTAGCTCATTCATTCTCACTCCTTCCTGCATGGCCTCTCGCTTCTAATACTGGTAATACAATGTAGACATCCGTCGAATTGTTGCTTTTGTCAGATCCCGATAAAAATCTTACCATTTTATTGAACGTCACAAGTTACTAATTCCAAAACTAATTTACCATGATACTCCATCAAACGCCTATAGTCTAGGCCTCTTTACTTCAACAATTAGTAAAACACCATACTTTGCAGCTGAAACACTGTGATCTTTAAATGAACATTAAGGATAAAACCCAAAAGAGGTAAATTGACAAGAGGCCGGATTTCAGTGGTAACCTGTGACCATTAGCTCACTGTCTTCGCTGCTCTCGCTTTATTCTTTATGCTGAATCTTTTATATTCCGCGCATAAACCTGGACTCTCTTTGTGGAGTAAGCATCCCCGAGGCCTCTTCTCTGTATTGCTTCTATGTTACTGAGTGCAATTATAGACCAGTGATGTCTTAACAGCACTGCAATTTTGTTTACCTAATCCTGCTTAAGCCATGGTGTTATGACGCGTGTAAGTTGTTACTTTTTTAAACACATTACATGAACAATTAGAATGAAACCCTAACACGTGGCCGGGTTTCATCGGTAGCATGTGACCATTTGCCGACTACATCCCTGTCGCTCCTGTAGTGATTATAATTGCCATGTTGTTGTCGTTGATATCCTATTTGTTAAGCTTGGATCTAACCCTAACTGTCGTGAACAGTTACAAAAAAAGCGCGACACAGATACATATATTTGTATTCGACATGGAAATTGTTCACTGACTACGAGTTTGACATTTAAGCTGGATGTCATGCCTATATATATATATAATGTATTCATTGAAAACTGAATACTGCTTACTTAAGGGTTATGTGTTGTTTCTCACATACTTTCTTCAGGAAATGGTGATTTAGGTTTTTGGAAAATGGTCTAGAGGTTATTATCTTAAAAGGCCCGATTAGAGTTTAAGAGTGGTATTGAAATGCCGGACATGACTGGAAAAGGGATATACGTGTTTCATCGAGGTCTGGATCCAGTCACATCTTCCTGTTTAGACCATATGCCCCTATATGCGTAATTCTGATGAAATTTGAATAGCGTAACCCAAGCAACGTTCCACAAAAATGGCGAGTTTGATCTTGCCGTACTGGATAGGGTAATGTGGCGAACAGCTATATCACTGACGTGTTTGGCCATACATCACAGTGGTCGATGGCAACCTGTTGCGGTTCGAGGTACCGGCAAGAGGCTTTCTCAGAACAAGAAGGTTTGATGTCAGTGGGCTTCAAACCAGAAACAGGGAACAGAGACAATGAAACACAGACATGAACACAATACGCTGCCGCTTGGAGAGCAAAACCAGAACAACAACATCGTGATGCTCCGTTGTACGTAATCAGTGAAATCCGGCCTCTTGTAAATGCATGAAAGCGCAAATGGGGACGTTCAAGAGAATGGGATATCTGCCTCATAACTTGGGCACTCTGAACTTGGCGATTAACAAAAATAGCAATTTTTGCAACATCTAGTTTAGTGCTCACCTAACAGAGAGACGAATTCATTTTTACTAGGTCTTCATCTTTGCCAAAAGCCAGGAATATATAACCATTCTTGATTATTACACCGATGATGGTTTTACGAACAGTTCCATTCAAAGCCCCACTGAGAGGCCTGCATTTGTAGTCCACCTGGAAAGTACTCAACCAATTTTAAATTTTAATTCAAAGCCATGCCTATAGAATACCTACCGTTTTCGTAGCAAATCATTGCAAACTGTTCACTACTTCCTTCTTACTTGTTTTGTTTATATGTCATTTCTTTCTTGTCCTTTTGGCGTAGTTGAAAACTTTACAAACGGATTTTGCGGTTATCGGCTTTTGAATGCCCATTCGTAGTTCACGGATGGTGAACGAATGTCAGTTCTGTGCTTACATTCAGCGAACGTTAGAGTGCACGAACGATCAAACCCACGCAAATGGTAAGAATGGCGAATCTCCAAACTCATTGCCAAAGGCTGGAAAGTACAAATCTGGTGTTCTGGCGATTGGATCAACTCGGTCACCAGGTTAGACATTTTTCTCTTTTAACATTCTTTCAATATTTTTTAAGATTTATTGGTGACATTTGAGACTTCACCTCTATCTCTGTTTTCTCACTTTCGTACAGCCGTTGAAGCATGCGCTCCTCCCAGATGTTTTCGGTTATATATACTCCCCATTTCAGCCTAACTTTTCTGATAGTTTTGGATGTAGCATAAGTCTGAAGTACCAGTTTTCCTAAAGAGAAAACAGTAAACGTTATAGATACATTATTAAAAGATTTTTTACCCCACAACTGAATCCGTCGACTTATGTTCTATAAACGTATACATCTTAATCCAAACGAATATTCATCTGTCAGTTGACTCAGGGATTTAATCGACCGTATTTGAACGGTGGTAATTCGGTATCGGCATGATTATGACCAAGCGGAAAAAAAACGAAAACGGGAAAATACATAATAGGCAAGGGCCAGTTAATTTCAAATCATTTATTTATTTGTTTATTTGATTGCTGCGTTACGCCGTACTCAAAAATACGCTTGTATATTTCACTTATGCGACGGCGGCCAGCATTATGGTGAGAGGAAACCGGGCAGAGGCTCAGGAGGAAACCCACGACCATCCGCAAGTTGCTGGCAGACATACCCACGTACGGTCGGAGAGGAAACCAGCTGGGGCTGCACTTGAACTCACAACGATATCATTGGTGGGAGGCTTTTCGCGATGGCGTGCTAACCGACTGAGCTACAGAGACCCCTCTGTTACTTTCAAAGATATTACCATATAAATGTTCGTGTCCAATAACCTTCCAGTAACTGTTACCATTTAATAACCTGTCTTAAGTCATTGAGTGCGGCTATTTACTGTCTGTGGTATGTGTGTGTGTGTTTTCCATCTCATTGTTTGCCCCATCAGTCTGTTTCTCGTACACTGTTTGCGTGTCTTCGGGTAATTCCTACCAGATGTTGTCCTAGCGCTGCATTTAGAACGTCGTAAGAAAAATAAGGCAGACGACTGTTTTGTACGACTGATAACTTGGCCTGACGACGCTATCAGTCAAGGTCCCACCGTTATCAAGTAAACTCGAAAGGTTTTCGCTCATTTTCGACTAATATGTGACCTAGATTTTATAAAAAAAAAATCAACAAGAACAAAAAAAGCACAGCAATCCTACTTCTACGAGATGAATGAAGCCTGTTCCTTGTTAACTCAATTGAACATTTCTCTAAATACGCTGTTTTCCTTGCCGGAATTTTGTCTCTAATCATTGTATTAATGATGTTGTGCGTATTTTAAGACATTTCCACTCCTTTTCTGCACATTTAATCAACATCAGTTTGTGAAGGTAGGGTTTTCGTGCCAATACCTACCGTTATCAAGTAAACTCGAAAGGTTTGCTGTCATAAAGTTCGACACACCAGAGGCTGTTAGATGTTATCGACGTTTTATACACACGATGTTAGGGTTTTGTTCAACAAAGCAGTGACCTCTGCTATATTGCATTTAACATCACTGCAATTTCTCTCTTTTACCTTATAGTGCTTAAGCCATGGTATTAGTTGTTACTTCTTAAAACCTACACAAACAGTTAAAGTGTCGCTCTGGTCAGAAAACAAAATACGTAAAAACATTAAAGTTATATGAAAGAAATTATACGGAACAAAGCTAACGCCATGGTTCAAAAAGATTTTCGATGAACAACACTGTTTAACCCATATAACTCAAGATTCCTTAAAGAACAAAATCTCCGGCTGTGTCCGTAAAATTTGCCTGATGTTGCATTATAATGTTCGTTATATGACGTCGAATCAGACAGATGTGAGGTTGATTCAGTCAATTATACAGGGATGACGTCAAGCGGGTTTGAAAGGACAGCGTCATTTGTGGATACACGTCAGAGATCAGTGACATCATGTGTTTGTGTGTAACGTCACAACAGGCAAAGTGGAAAGTACAGAATAATTTTGTTTCCGTATTCTGTGACGAAACGTACAATATTTGTTTTAATACAGTGCAATGTTTTTACAATTTAGGAAAGCTTTGCAGGCTATCTCGGTCTCCATCACTTTTACCTTGTAGTTAAGACAAAGGTGTTTTCACACCACAGTAGCTCTTTCAAATAAAACCCAAACCGAGGTAAATTAACAAGAGGCCGGATTTCACAGGTAACATGTGGCCAACTATCACACTGCCGTCCCCATTCTGGTTTTACAGTCTACGCTGTAGCCTTCTATATTTTCATACGAACTGTTCATGTATATGCATAAAAATTAGCTACATATCCCCCCCCCAGCACCATGACTTACGCAGAATTAGATACAATAATGCACAGAATCCATACAATGGTATCAGTAGGTTTGGAAACTTTTTGTGATCTTTGCTTTCATTTAACAAAAATTGGTACATCTTTCTGTATTACACTACTGATGTGGTAGCGTGGTAAAGCACATGTACACTACAAACATGAATAGACAGCAGAACGATTGCCCCTTCACGAGGAAGGCACCAAAGTGCCATTTGGATTGAAAGCATCGCTAAAACCCGAAGCAACTACATGCAACAAGGAAAGAGCCATGCGTTCCCTTTTATCGGGTTGTACATGTATTTTTGGGCGTCTAGAGTGAAGGCCTGCAAAGAACTGTCGAAAAGCAAAATACACTGCCTATCAACCTCGGTTTCCATTATGGTCCATTGGTGTCAAAATCACATAATGTTTTAAAAATTAATCTAATGCCAGGGGAGTTGTGGATAGGAATGTTCGTCCACAACCTCGGAAAACTGTCAATGTTTGCATCTCATCTAGAGCATAGGTACAATGACATCAGCCTTTCATGAATGATCTTGTTCAGTCCAACAGCTTGCCGTTTCCATAAATTCCATTCTGGAGAAGGACACTAAAAAGAAAGCATTTACAAGTTTGCCCTATTTGGGATTACCGGAGACATGTTGTCCCCAAAAGACATGTGCGAAACAACAGGAAGCCTTTGTATACATTTCAATGATATACAAACACTCAACCTCCCGGTGGTTTTGCCCAGTTCCTTCCTTGAACATGGTGATTTTCGTGCATAAAACGTAAGCTATTCTTCGTCTGTGAACGACAGCAGCTCGTTAAATTCTTGTCGCGCCTGGCTCCCCTGTTTCTTGCAAATTTTTTGGCAATTTGCGTCTTGTTTACTTTCTTGTCTTGCGCAATTGACAATTAAGCCAATTATGGAACTGTAAAAATGCTTGAGGCGCCCTCCACCTTAATGCATTGTTGAGGTTCTGAATGCCGCAGTGAAGAGGTAGAGTTTGTGTTCGCAAGAATGACATGTCTCTATAGCGCAGCAATGCTATATACGCGACGTTTATCTCAATAGCTGTAACGTCAGCCCATTCACTGATATGAAATTCTGTTTTGGACATCAAACAGAAGAGCCCGTTTCAGCTTAAAGCCACTAAACTAATTTGTACGTTACCCACACCACTCATATAAACAACAAAGAAATTTTATAGCAGAGAAAATGCTAGGCGGGGTGACAAATGATGTCTACTCTCAAGTCGGGGGAAACAATTGTTATACAATGGAGGATGCTTTAGTGAACAGAAAAATAGCGCCAAAGTACAAAGTAAGTGATGATGCATAGCATAACGCCTCATACTATTACTATCCCACGAAAAAAGCCGGTGTGCTGTTTAGCGACCTAACCGAGCAGAAAACTCGTCAAGTAGGTCAACTTCGTTGGAACGACGCCAAAAACGCTAGTATTGGGTCATGCACAACTATTATACCCCAGAAGGCGCGTCGTACTGCCAGTTGAATGAATAACAGGCATAAGTGGTCATGGCAGAAAGGTTGTTTTCCCTTTTGACATTCGGGGACAAGCACTGATACACTCGCCAACGCTTGTTGCCATCGTGTCATCACTTCGTGCCATAGCTTCGTACTTGTGTATCACTTTTATCGTAGCACTGTTCCATCCCTTCAATACATCTTACCATCTCTTCTTGCCATCGTTTCTTTACTTCGTGTAATAGATTCAATGTTTTGTAATTTCATGCTATCGCATTGTGGCATTGTGGCACCTTGTCATATTGTGAGACATCATACCATCGCTTCAAACCATCGTTCCATCGCTTCATGACATAATGTCACCTAAATGAGCTTTCTTCGGGCGACTCTATGACAGAATTAACGACTAGACTGCGATGGCCTTATCCGCATTCTACAAACATCTCAAATCAAATCACGTCAAATCACACAAAAAAGACGATAAAACATAGCCATGAAGCCAATTAGCACGACGTGTTAAACTGAAGCAAGTAAAACGTTAAAGGCAAAGTGTTGAAATATATAACTCTACGTGAGGCAACAAACTTCCTTCTCAAAAGCTAGTTTGGAGTGTGGTGTGTTGGTCATCACTCTCTGAATCATGCCTTCATTCAACACAATTTCGTTGTGTTTTCTGCATTACATAGTTTCGTTGCGGTTGTAGCGAGGCAACATCCTAGTGCGGCAGCTGTATCTCCCTGTTAGAAGAACGATGAAATAAGCCACAGACATTTGTACGTCTACCACTCTTGTTCTGACTGTTTACAATGATAGACATGTTGGAGCATTCACCGAGTCCCTGAATACCACGGGTTAAACACAACGAAGTAAAATCTCTAACATGCAAAACCGAGCAGACATGTCGTCAAGTAAGTCGGTATTCTGGGAACGACGCCAAAAAGGTTAATATACCGTCTTGAACGACCATTATACCACAGACGGCGCTTTGTGACCGTTAAGTCACTCGACATCAGGCATACATGTAAGTGGTAATGACGAATAGGTTCTTTTTCCGTGTCACATTCGGAGACAAGCACTGCTACACCTACCAACGCTTGTTGCCATTGTGTCAGCACTTCGTGCCATCTCTTCGAATTAGCGTACCACCTTTAATAGTAGAACAGTTTCATCGCTTCGATACATCTTGCCTTCGCTTCTTGCCATTGTGGCATCATGTGTATTACTGCTCCACCGCTTTGTGCTATTGTGCTACCGTGTCATCGTTGGGAAACATCAAACCGTCGCCATGTACCACAGTTCCATCGCTTCGCGACATAGTCTCATCTCCTTTCGTCGAGCGAGGATTCTGTGTCCCTTAGCACTACAGGTTGACCACGATGAAGCAAAATCTAATATGCAAAATGTCAAGATGAAATATAGCATTTCATTATCAGGCAATTTTCTGAGGAGATTAGTTACCAGGATACAAACAAGATTGAAGGGCCACGCACTGAACTCTTATGCGAGAAGGCCTTATCCGCCTGAGAAAACTAGTCCTACTGAATTTCTGGTTTCGGAAAGTTAAAAGTATTCACTATGGAGTATCTCTCAGAACCATGGCTAACAAGGAATTATTGTAAAATCTAATAAGCAGAATGGAGCCTCTCACTAATGCGGTCGCTGTAAGTTTAAGTCCAGCTCATGCTGGCTTCGTCTCCGGCCGTACGTGGGAAGGTCTGCCAGCAACCTGCGGATGGTCGTGGGTTTCCTCACACCACAGTGATGACCGCCGTGGTATAAGTGAAATATTCTTGGGTAGGGCGTGAAAGACCAAATAAATAAATAAATATGCAAAGTGTTCAGACCAAATATATCATTTCACTACCAGCCAATATTCTAGTCTCAGAAAGCTGTAGTGTTCATTGGGTTATCAGTTACATCATAATCCAGCTCCAGCCATATACTGTAACAAGTGTGTTACAAAAAGAAGTGAAAATTAGCAACACTATACCTGTACTGGAACTTTTTGGGCATTATACAAGGATGATATTCGCAATCCGAAATGCACACAGGTGACAAGTGATCAAACATGATATAATAGGAGACTCTGATGGGCTACCCAAAAGGGTCTGAGTAAAGGCGTATAGTTTTCTTACGGAGCCTTAAAAGTGACATGGAGCAAAAGAAAAATATTGGCAATAAAAAAATATACACAGTATTTAAATTTTCCCGTATGTGTGTGTGTGTGTGTGTTTTTTTTCAAATAAGTCGTGGGCACGACATCTTCAGTAAGTCGTGCTCACGAGATCTTTACTAAGTCGTGCTCACGAGATAAATGTGCGTTTCTATTGGTCAATTATCTCGAGAACACGAGTTAGTGAAGATGTCGTGAGCAGTAGTTATTAAAAAACATCATATACACACATGCCGCAAAATTTAAATGTTGTGTTTTTCTTTTATTACCAATATTATTCTTATACACGGCATCACTCTTACGACTCTGTATTATCTGCTATGGCGCTGCAGGAGTTTTTTTACTACCAAAGTGTTTTGTGCGCACATATACATCTACAGGTATGACTTTCCCCAGGAGACAACAAAGGAGTAGACAACTTTGGGCCCTTCTGATAAAGGCGGAAAGGCGTTTTACGAGCTCCCCATTCCAAGTATTCGATATTCAACATTGCCTGAATCAGATATCGATGCCGAATCTCGATTTTCTTATCATATTCAGGTTTATGAAATGGGTTTACATACTCGAATTAAGAAACGGATGGCTTGAGCTTCGGAGGTTTACGCTCACACGAACGGCCAAAACTAATGAAGTATCCAAAGCGCAGTAACCGATTCACCAAGGAGTCCACAGTTCTAACACTGACAGGTCCATATTGGTACACCACGCTGTAGTGAAAGATGCAAAAGTATCTCAGTTACGAAGTCTTTTCAAACCTTCATAAGCCAATACGTTATTATTTCATAAAATGACTGACAAAAAATGTGACCACGACGTCTCATTTTGGATAATTTTGGACAATTGACATAAATAAACTCTCCAAACCATTAATGTCAAGTTTATAATACTAATAAAATCATAACTATTAGGTAACTGATAAAATTTCGGATTTCACCGAATACGTTTGATTATTTGCCAGCAATTTTTCTATATTTTCCGTTATTCTGCTTCCATCATGGTGCGCGGAGCGTGACACAAGTTGCTAGTATTTAAGCGTTTAAGTGAACTGTCAGTATAAAACCCCAAACAGGGTAAAATAACAAGACACCGGATTTCATCTGTTACGTGTGACCATTTGCCTACTGTCACATTGGCGTCCCATCTATGGTTTTACAGCTCATCCTGCCGTCTTGTGAAGTTAGTACTGGTCGTATGTAGATTAGCGAATTCCTTTAATTTCCACATTCTTAACAGAAAAGACACCCTGGAATGAAATATATTCAATCAGAAATGGGGATTACGGAATTCCTTATTTGCCTTAGATGAGTGCAGTATACTTTTGTATGAGCGTTATTTGTCAAAATTAGGGTTTGACAACAGCTATAAATAGGGCTCGATATGCCAGGGAAATTACAGCGGTGCCAAGTTCAACAAAGGTAAACTTTTCCGTGCTACCCTGAAACAGAAAAAAGAGGAGAAAACCAGTACATCGTGTGCACTGTTAGAAACAAAGGCTTAAACAACGGAGGCGACTCACACGTTGTCCGTTCACAAGGAACAAGTACTGAGAAAACCATTATCAATCGTCAACAGTCAAGAATAAAGACTGACAGCGTACAGAAGGCGACTATGTCATATCATACACCTATCTGAGTTCAGACGCAATCAATACGCTTCGTGAAATGTTAATAACAAAAGACGTACGCAGAGTAAAATAAAAACAACCACATCGTATGCAACCAAGTGCAAAAGCCCTTAAAACTGATTTCCTTTTTGAGCGAAAAGAAACAACAAAAACTGTTAAACAGCAGAGCAGAGCGTCGGTAGGGTTGCTAATTAAGTATTGGAGAACGGTAATTTCACGTGTTACTCGGTTTTCTTATTCTATAAAACCGCTCGTCGTTTATTTGACCTATAAAGTTAAAATTCTTGAATTCTGGGACACCATTTGGTCTAGCTTCCTCCTCAGGAACTTGGGCCATGGGTTTCATTGGTAGGCCTAAGAGAAAACTTGATCGGGTGCGCACTCCACAAAACGAGATAAAAAGTCCGCTGACACCTCAAAATCCCCCTTTTTTTGTTCTTGAGAGGCCGCCAGCGGATAGTTCTGTCATCAAGATGTAATTAAGGTTTTTACCAGAACCTGATCTCATTCTTTCATTAGCAATAGGATTACCGCTCACAGTATTAGGCGTGCGGATCAAGAGATTGCTCACCAGGACTGAACGTGTACTAATTAGATATTAATGGCATTCTGCATCCCGATACCATGTTTCTGATGTTATCAACCCTGAACCGGAAATGCGGGCCACTGAACTGAAAACCTATACACTATATCAAACAAACACATCACGATTCCGTGAGACAATATCTCAAATCGGTAGCAATGATAACTGAAATCTGTTTACATTTACATTTTCGTTAGGGTTTTATTCCAGCTGCTCGTAGCAGGCCTTTGGACGTATGGTAAATCACAATACATGCCAATATGCACTACGACTTAAAGGGAAGTAAATGAGAAGTAATTTTAAAAATGCTAAGATGAATTTCCGAATACTTGTACACAAGGCTCGCGAAAAGGTTAGCTGATGGAGTATTTTTCACAAGATTTGTAAGTTGATGGGTTAGCTGGTGAAGAACTATTACCACAGATAAGTTTTACGTAAAACAAAACAAACGAATCTCCGAACATGAGAAGCCAAGATGATATTCTATATTTCGGCTGATTTTGTGGCCAACGACAGGGATATGAATCATTTCGGCGAATACGGACTTGAATATGGTGTATTCAGGACTGTTTGTGTACGAGTCCATAGATACCAGATTTGTTCATATTCCTGACGCTGGCTGTATAGTTCGCCGAAATACAGAATATCATCTTGACTCCAATATACGGAGTTTTGTTTGCGCTGTGTTAGCTGTAGGCCTATATGCAGAAAGACCATTTTCTATACATCCCTGCAAAATGATTTCAGGTGCACCTTATACAATGCATTAGTAATTTCGCGGCTGGGCGCCGGTAACATCAAGTCCCCAACATTAAGTAATAACGCGATCGTTATCCTTGCTCGCGCATACAACGGCTACCGGAAGACAATCGTCTACATGTTCTTGTCTCCCAGCAGAAGTAAAGCGCATTTTTAATAATAGCCATCTTATAACAGACCTTATTATCGGAGACAAAAACAAATCATTTCTGAACGGAAATATCGCAATGATTATATCATGACGTAAGCAAGCACATACGATGATCGTTTTAGAATGCTAAGAAAGAAATTTATTTATTTATTTGATTGGTGTTTTACGCCGTACTCAAAAATATTTCTCTTAAGCGGCGGCGGCCAGCATTATGAAGGGAAGAAATCGGACAGAACCTAAAGGAAACCCATGACCATTCGCAGGTTACTGGTGGGCCTTCCCATTTACGATCGGACAGGCTTAAAAAGAAAATATGACGAAATGTGATTGTAAAAGTTGGATTGGAGAACAGAATTTGCATTGGATAAAAGATATGCGCTCCTCAGCTAGGACATGGATATATAAATCAGACGACCTGGATGCTTCGTCCACGTTAAAGTTGTAATTCAGCGTTCGATTACATCACAGACCATAAACGCTGCACATACAGTTTGTTGAGCCAGAACCTTATTGTCTTAAAAGGTCGTAAGACCAAGTACCCGGCATCATTCCCTGTCGAGACTTGAAACGTGTCCCTCTACATGTGATTATTTATTAAATGTGGCGACAACGCAGCGTGGAGAGTAATTCTTGACCAGTAGTGGCTTTAACATAAACAGCCGCAAGAAAACGCTAACAGAGGCCAACTTAGAAGAGGTGAATTTCTGGGATTACTTGTGACCATTTCCTGATTATCGCATTGTGTTTTCTGCTCTGGTTTTTACGACCCATGTTGTAGTCTTTCATGCACTAATACATCCGTCAAGAGATTCATAGGGTTGCGGTTGCAGATTTAAACACTGTGCAGTATCTCTGAATTGCAAAGTAAATGCCAAATTGATTGAAATCTGCAGCCTGATACGATTCACCGGATGTTACCAGGAAAGCCTCAGTCGGGTAGAGGAAATGCAGCTCGGAAACGATAACCAAACACCCAAACACGATCCATCTGACACGCACGTGCTTTAGTTTGTATGCTTGCTCAGAAACCGTGTTTTAATAGGTATTTACGACACAAAAGTTACATTTATTGATTGTTCTAATTCATGTTCCTTGGCCCGCACACAAAATATCCACGGATTCAGTGCCTGTCTAATATTGACAAACAAATGAATAATATAAAATAAAAACATATTGAAGTCACGCTGCCTAAATATGTGTTCTATAAGACCGTGGAATTTGCATTATCTTCAAGGAACAGATTAACACACAATCCATATACTCGCTGGTTATCCAGTTTTACAATCTACGCCATAAAATATTTTTGCTGAAACTTTGTACGTCAAGGCTTAACCATGTAACTTCGCCATTCAAAGTTTCTTAAATTTTTTAACTCACATAAAAACGCTTAAAGGTAAATGTACAAAGGCTCTGGATATAATTAAGGTCGTGTCTAGCACCGATTGAGGTGGTGACCGATCAGTTTTACTCAGTCTATATCGTTCTCTGGTGAGGTCTAAATTGGACTATGGGTCCATCATTTATGGTTCCTCGCCGAAATCATATCTTAAAATGTTGGATCCGGTCCATCACCAAGGTCTGAGGCTCAGCCTTGGTGCCTTTAGAACCTCACCAGTAGAGAGTTTATACGTAGAGGCTAATGAGCCTTCTTTAAATCTCAGGTGTATTAAACTCTGCCTTCAATACGCTACAAAGTTTAAAGCTCACCCAACAAACCCTGCCTACGACTGTGTTTTTAATCCATCATACGTAGATAAATATAATAAATGTCCCCCAAAATTCCTTCCTTTGATCTTCCTGTTCGGGTCCATATCGTGGAAGCTAGCATCAAGCTGAAGGACATAGCTCCGGTTTCCCTTACGGAGTCTCCTCCCTGGCTTCTTTCACAACGTAAATTAATATTTGATCTACGTCAACATAAGAAATCCTATACAAACCGTCTTATAATTCAGCAAAGTTTCACAGAAGTTAAGGCTAATTATCCGGATTATAAATTTATACATACTGACAGTCCAAAGGATCGGGACAGGGTCGCAGCTTCGGCTGTCTTGGAAAAACGAGTCACTTCTCTTCGCCTCCCATCCTGGTCTGCCGAGGCCAGAGCTATACTTCTGGCTTTATCATATGTTTCCTCTGGGTGTGCCCAGATGGAAGTGATATGCAGTGACTCGTTGTCCAGCCTTTTGGCAATAGGACAAAATAAATTTAAAAATCCGTTAATACTAGAAAAATTAGCCATTCATAGAAAATTAATTAAAAGAGGTGAGGATGTTGCACTGTGTTGGATACCAAGTCATACCGGTATTCACGTAAACACAGTCGTAGACGGGGAAGCGAAAGCTGAACTTAATAAACCCATATCTAAGATTAAAATTCCTGATACTGATTTTAAATGTAATATTCTTAAATATATTCGCCGCCTTTGGCAGGATGAATTGGACCCTCAGGTCGATAACAAACTGCATGCCATTCACACCGTCACAGGCTATAATTCTTATACTCTCGGTATTTCTCGTAGAGACCAAGTAGTTTTAACAAGATGCCGTGTTGGGCATTCTCGTCTAACACACAAGTTTATCGTGGATGGGAGCAGTGCTCCCGAGTGTGTTGGGTGCAATGCACAATACGGCATCAAACATATCCTTGTTGACTGCGCGGACTTTGCTCATATTCGGCAAAGATTCTAAACAGTTAACTCTGTATTTGATATATTTGTATATATATATATATATATATATGCTTCATATGTATAATCTAAGCCCGCTTCAATACAGTTTTGCTAAAAGTGGTATGAACATCGCGCGGTTTGAATGTGACAGCTGTTTTTATATGAAAGTTTGCTATAAAAGCGCATTTCAGCTGCTTAAATATCTGTTTTGCCTTTATATCAGGACATTAAACGTTTAAACAAAAAGAATTGTGGATTTGACGAATCGGACATTACACACATATATTTATGCTTCTCACAACATTAGAAACTGTCTATTACTTTAATTTGCAAGTAGCTAACTTCTGTTAAAATTACATAAAATTTAAGATATTATTATCTTTTGGGAAGTTGAATTTGGATATTATTTATGTACTAGCGGCCTGAGCTGTGATTTTACTACTTTGCTTCCCGTTACAAGTAATTGATTAATTTTTCAAACTAACTATTTAATAAGTTATTGACAATGAAATTTGTCTAAGAAACAGTTGATATACTTGTACATGTACACACATACAAATCTAACAAAGATATCTCTATACACAAAGTATGGGTACCAACTTACCCGAAATGTTCAGAGATTTCCAACCACAGAGCACATGTTTGCATTGGCGTGCCCGCTAATTCCAGTTCAATCCACCGCGAAGAGATTTCACTTCCCAGTCCACTGTCTTTCTGAATTCCTGCTTCACTTTACCTTCAGCGCAACACCAGGGTGCTGTCTTTGACACTTCTGGATCGTTTTGCGGAGCGTCTTTTCCCACAAACTCCAGATTGGATTTGGCTTTTTGCAAAGCCATCTCAGAAGCTCTAGGGAAAAACTTTAGCTGTTTGCCCAGAATACTTCCGTCCTTGTGGTTTCTTTTCCACACACATACCGAAAAAACAGCCAAACAATTCCGCGAAAAGGCAGTTGTCACCTAGACAGCGTAATCGGTTTTGTGAGGTTTTAAAAATAAAACTCTCTCACTATTATATCCCAAATATCGAGAAAAAGCCACGCAATTAAATCAAAAAAGTGCCTTGGAGAAATGAGATGGTCAAGACCTGAAGGCCAACTGACATCGGGTTCGTTTTGCGTCTGGACGCTTCGTCAAGTAGATATCTTAGTGATAGAGGTTCTTGGAAAGCTTCCCAACGATCTGCACTTCATCGCAGGAGTACCAAAAGCTTTCCACCACAGCGAATGGCTGTCACCGGTTACGGGAAATGATCCTTACGGGGATATCTCCTTGGGTAGTTCCTTTAGCCAACGAAGCGCCGTCGGTATGAGCTGCGGCTGGAGCAGACACTCCTGGCTCTGAAGTGAGATAAATTGTCTCTCCAGCGTTTTCCCTCCTTTCGCTCCCTTTTATGCTCTATCGATTCTGCCAGATGATCGAGCCAGAAGCGATCATGCGCCTCCAAATGACCCTAAATCGTTCGTCGGCCGACGGTTTCCTAGGGGAGACCTAACAGTCATCAACAGTGGTTACCAAATCAGGCGGACCTGCTGCAAGGCCATTTGGGCCCATAGCGTGTCAATAGAAACAAAGAACGCGGAATGCTTCCTGGTCCTTTAAGGGTCTCAATCCGAGCCCAGTGACACGTTTTATGGATATCTCCACCGACACCCTGGGCTTAATCAAAGCAACAATAGACGTTTCTCAAAAAGGTTTGGAGCAGAATATTTCTCATGCTTAACAGGTGTTTCCACTGTTTGGAAAAGGAATTATTGTGTCGTGAAACATAGATGTGAGAGATGTTAAATCACATCATGTCTCATTGTTGGGAAGTACACGCAACGCATGAACTCATTAGCATTGTCGGTGTTTCCCTGAAAAGTGCAAACATCTGCTAGACATTACAAAATAATACTGATTTTTTTTTCTATGCTTGATGAAACTTCATTGCGACACATTAAAATGGTGTCACATGTATAAAGGGTAAATGTTTTTGAACCGTAATGTCAGATCTTTTCTGTTAAGATCCCATGTACATAGCTTTAAAAATTAAGTTGTCCTTCTCCGGGAGTGCCTTTTTATTGCTAACAGCTAAGCCTTCAAATATACCTGAAACCAGAAGCCGGAAGCCACCATATCCCGCTACAAATATTTGGCTAGCTTTTTTTTAATTTTCTTTTTCTTCAAACTTTTTAAAAATTTTCACTGTGTACAAGTTTTTGGGTTTTTTTTTACGTTAACTTTGTTTTTGGCACAGATTCGAGCACCTGTTCATCACGATTGTCTGTCTCTGAGTGAATTAGACTGTTACTGGTCTCTGGGGCACACCAAGTCAGATGTGAACGACATAGGACCATTGAAACTAGATAATATGAATGGATCGAAGAAAGTGGAATGTTTCCGTGGTCTCTTTACATTCTGATTCCTGTCGGCCGTAATCAGACAATGTTCCGCTTGAAATGGCGCTGAGTGGAGAACACACACCGGTGCCTTTATCCCTCTGAAAGAGATTTCTCAATAGATGATCAATGCGGAATTGGGGCACATAAAATAAAATATGCCACTGTAATGTGGAAGCTTTCCCTCCTAAATTAACGCTCGTCTAAGCTGTATAGTTCATTGTTCATTTCTGCTTTAGTGACGATGTTAGTGAACAACCTGGTAACACAGGATTCACTCATTGCCAGAGAACAATGGTCAAGACAACTCGTAACTGGGTCGCCAATACGCTGTAAGTGCCACCCAGTTGGTAGAGTAACGAAAAAATTGCAATTTTCGACAAGAAATGTGTCGTTCCTGAACGCAGTTTTAGATCTGTTAAAACCACCTGAATGTGTG
This sequence comes from Acanthopleura granulata, assembly GCA_016165875.1. NCBI lineage: Eukaryota > Metazoa > Mollusca > Polyplacophora > Chitonida > Chitonidae > Acanthopleura > Acanthopleura granulata. The sequence continues at coordinate 3,758,111 of JABBOT010000014.1, forward strand.
GCTTTTGTCAGTAATAAATATGTGCCCCAAATTCAGCGGTTTTGATTTCATTTCACTTTTTTCACCATAAATCATGAAATAATAATGTAAATATACATCCGAAAAATATGGCAGGAATAAAGCTCGTACGAGCTCGCTCTATCTGGGACAATATAATGATAAATGCTTACATGGGGAAGCTATGCATGTTGGTGATAATATTACAATATGTTATATATGGCAAACAAGAAACATAGGAAAACAATCATGAATTATAATGTGATTAATAAAACTGTTAAGGCTTTTACTTTTTTTTAACCTACTTGAGCAAACAAACTTCCGGCCTTATTTAAAATGATCAGGGAGCTGTAATTTAAGTCTACCGTTGAAAAGGAGACGCACTGAGAGAAAAGTGTTTATGACAGAATCAATTCAACTGTCTTGTGACCAGATCGGCAGAGTCACTGAAGACTCCTCTTATTATCTTACTGACTAATAAATCGTCGATGAGACCTTTGGTTTCTTTTGTAAGTCACCCAGGCAATCAGATGATTCTTTAATGATCTGATCATATGACTCAGTTTTCTGACTTAAATTTACTCTACTGGAAAACTCAGATGTTTTAGTATGTTGACCCAAACTTTTCTCTCAGTGTGAAATTTATACAACGGAGGGAGTGACAGGTAATTTATTCCATTCTCTAGAGCTAATGGTTCTTAGCGAGAAATACGATATATTTCTATATCGTATATATATAGGTATATAAAAATCGCGTTGCCCTAGTGACGTGTAACAAATTGTCTTAATATTTTTGTTTATTTATTTGAGCGGTGTTTTACGCCGCAATCAAGAATATTTCACTTATACGACGGCGGCCAGCATTATGGAGGGAGGAAACCGGACAGAGCCTAGGTTGCTGACAGACCCTCCCACGTACGACCCGAGAGGAAGTCAGCATTAGTTGACTTGAACTCACACCGACCGCATTGGTGGGAGGCTTCTGGGTTATTACGCAGTGCTAGCGCGCTAATCAACTGAATCTCGGAGGCCACCGAATGTCTTCCTAAATAGGTTTCGAAACTGAGAGGATTAAGTTTGCTACACAAACAATGGGAAGTGTGTCCGACCATTGTATTTGATGTCAGCCACATGTATAATTGTATTACATTGAATCCGAATTCTGTTCGCTGAAAGCCGCTTTGAGCTAAGCGACTTTCGCAAGACCTAAAAATAGGACGTCACCGGATAGACCGACAACAACTCGGTCTGAATCTACCTTAATAATTAATCTTGAGAGTGTTTGTCATTGAATTGTAAATACAGCAAGATATTTGATTTATATGATGGGTTTAATGTGCCTTATTATTTATTTACTTGAATGTTTTAATGCCATATGCAGGAATTTTTCACTTATATCATGGCAGTCGGACAGCTATGACGAAAACATGCTTAGAACAGGAGATCGTAAATGTGAGTGTGTTTGTATTGGGTGTGTACCTATAGATCTTTACGTGCGACGTTTTTCGTGTTTCTTTCTTTCGCTGCCGTTTCATAAAACGCTACATTTTGTGTGCGTGAAGGCAGGTGAATGGATTTGATTTGTTTTATGTATTTGATTGGTGTTTTACTCAAGAATATATCACTTTTACAACGGCGGCTGGCATTGTGGTATGAGGAAACCGGGCAGGCCCCGGGGGAAACCCACGACCATCCGGTGGTGGCTGGCAGGCCTTCCACGAACGGCCGGAGAAGAAGTCAGCATAAGCTGGACTTGAACTCACAGCGACCGCATTGGTGGGAGGCTTCGGGCCATTGCGCTGCGCTAGCCATTGAGGCCCCCCCCCCCCCAGGTGGATAAATTAGTACAAATATAATGTGATGTTAGTAGAAATATAATGTCATGGCGTTACAAAATCAAAGGGTGACAAACTATGGGGATTCACAAACAATTGTAGACTACAGTTTACTGCGATTTCCTGTTGGCGACACATAAAATGTGCATTTCAAAGAATTTATAACATGTCCATTGGCCATGATCAGAAGAAAAAATTCACTAATAAAAATTGCAACGTAAACAATTATGTGATCTGTCGTGGGGCGGGTTGTTTTGTTTGATTTGGCTTTTGAAAGGCTGGCGTTGCTATTGAAGAATGATGCGGCAAAGGAAGGTTTAATCGAATGTGCAGGCACTGGAGCAGAAAGAAAAACTAAATTCCTGCAAAAAGCTATGAACAAAAGAATTGCGTTTTTGATTAATTGTTCACTCATGGTTGGGACAACTGTGTACAACGGGAGATGGAAAGAGTCGTTGATCATTTCATTGGCGTTTAACAACACAACATGAAATACACTATTCTGAGCTACATACGGTTGGTTATTTTTGTACGGGATTCGGCTTCAACATCTGTAGCGGCCATGATTTATCAAGGGTAATAAACTGTTTCTTTACAATCAATATAACATTGCTAGCCAAGGGGATTATAGTGGGGCAGCTCGGCATAATCGCTGAGGTGCCTCTCATCAGTGTGGTCGCTGCGAGTTCAAGTCTAGCTCATACTCCCCTCCGGAAGTGACCCTTTTCTTTCCTCCAAATAAGTATAGTCAGATGCAGTGAACAGCGGTGACAGAGAGGTTTTTTTTAACTCGAGAAACAAACCATCCATCCGTAAAGGCCCCATCTTTTGCATCAAATATTGAGGACTTTGTGATCTTCGAATTTAAAGAAATGTATCTGCTATATAAAGTTGATTCCACTCAAAAAGTGTCAGGGAAGTCTTGACAACATCATTTCTAATATGTCCGAAGTCTATCGCTTTTTTGAGTCTGGCACCGGTAGTTAAAGCCGTAGTTACAAAAGGCATACGAACCCATAATTTTATGGATATAATAATAGTTTAATAAATATGTACTTAGCTATTTTCACCAAGCAGCAGTCATGCTGACTTGAACTATTCACAGTCAGCTGAATTTGATCACACAAATCTTACAGTTCCCTATCATTTCATTCTTGGGCCCTGAATAGATCTCCTAAATTTCTGATTTCCGGTTTCCCGGGAAAAACATCTAGTTCAATTTTAAGGCGTAATTACTGCAAGAAATATGGCTGATATTTAAACCGGGGAGTAATCTGTGGCACGTGCCGACTCACTGACAAACGACAAGATTGAAATATCCCGAGAGATAGTTCAACATTTAGTTTTATTGCATTCCTATACGACACTCGATTAATGCGGTGTAATCGTGAACGTAATGGAGAAGACATCCGAGAAGTCTGTATTGTCGATTTGTGTCAGTTCACTCGTACTAAAGCTTTCGGAAGAAAGAAGGAATAAATAAAGAAGGAAAGGTGAAAGCGTTTAAAACGATTGCAAAAAAGAATATTATCGCACTATTAGGGTACACTGCAGCAGTGTATATTCCAGAAGGGGAAACCTGGCATGGAGTTGAAACTCAAAAACACCGAAAGTTCTTGTTTGCTTGAACCACTTTCCATTGAACTGTGTCGCTGAAATATCGCTGTGAAAGTACCGAAAAAAGACAAATTCATAATTTGTGTCTTGTAAACAAAATATGTTGGGGGTTAACTTTGTTACTCCTTGAAGTCATGTACATGAACGCACTGAGATGTGTGTACGGGTGTGCACGTGCGCGCGTGTGTATATATCCCTAGTAATTATAGTACAGAAGAGAGGACCCTGGATTGTTACCGCTCCCATTGTTTAGTGCCGTGGTGTGTACACCAATTGTAATCCACCAATATAATGTGGAAAACTTCTCCAGAATCTTCCCAAAATCGGTGGTTCCCCTTACCCTTGTCAGTTCACGCTCCTCCAACCAAAACACTCATCACCTCCGTGTCATTGTATTATCAGGGCCTCCGTGGCCGAGGTGTGTAGCGGGCCAGCGTAGCGCAATGACCCAGGTGCCTCTCACCAATGTGATCGCTGTGAGCTCAAGTTCACCTCATGCTGGCTTCCTGTCCGTCTGTACGTGGGAAGGTCTGCCAGCTACATCCGGATAGTCATGGGTTGCAACCGTGCTCTACCATGTTTATCCCACCATAATTCTGGCCCCCACCTTATATTTGAAGTATTCGTGAGTGCGGCGTAAAACACCTATCAATTAAATAAAAAATAAATCATTGAAATACTCGTGTGTATGACACCAAAGGAGAGTTGGACGAAGATGAGTTAAGCCATTCTGGGTTATTAGAATTACTGTGATTTTTGCGATTCTGGTGATTAGAAGGAAACGGGAGTTAGCAATACGTTGGAAAAATAACGCCACCGTAATTATATTTCATATGAACGCCGTAACTGTAATTCGACTCATGCCCTAAAAGGAAAGCTATGGTCGAAAACTTTGTTACAATCTACAGCCAATGATACCAAGATAATTCATTGGGGATATGGAGAGGTACAATTTACTAGAAAGTCAGAAAATATCTAGAATGGCACTCATGGGTCATCAACCAATCATTGGCTAAATTAAGCCGGGTCTGAACCTTTGATCGTGATGTTTACTTAAGAGCTTTGATTTACAGGTAACACATTGCGCGGAGAGTTACTCAGCAATTAGAGCACTCGGTACATCGCAGTGCTCACAGAATACTTTAATGTGTTCACATATACGGTTTTTGGTAGGTGCTTTGTGTTACCCATGTATGGGCAATTGACAGGGGGTCGGGGCAGAAACAACACCCAACACCCTGAAAGTGATGTAGAAATCATGTATCACAAAGTGCAAGTATGATGAAAACATCGTAATAAGCTGCCGGTCGCTTACAACTGATATGCATTCTAATGTGACTAAAATCACAACGGGAAATTACTATGAAGACATATTTCTATAGTTTCTTAATAAAACTTCAGGCAACATGCATGCAAATTAGAGTGCTCAGTACATACGTATGATCTATTTCCTCTACATTTGAACGTCTATCTCTTAACATATCTCATCTTATTAGTCGAGGGCTTTAATGTCACCAGTTATTGTAGGCATACAACCGTACATGACCGTTAAATCACTTATCTTGAACTCACAGTGAACATCCGGACTGAGTATGTCTACGATTTACCGGTCACGATGAGACGCTCGTCCACCCCTGCTTATTGCACTAGAAAACACAATATTTCCAAGTTCGCTTCTATGGATAAATGTTACCGATCGGCTGAATAACCATTTACAATGCTAATGTGACACTCATGATCAAATCTGACCTCAAAGTGATGCAGAAATCATGTGTTATAAAGTGCAAGTATGATGCAAACGTCGTAACAAGCTGTCGGTCGCTTACAACGGATATGCATTGGCGTCACTGACTCAACAACCGTTGCGTATTACGACATCTACATCCCTTGATAGCTAGTTACGCGAATTTCAGGTCCTGACAAAGTATCAATTCCCTTAGATACGAGACTGCTCGTACAATTCTACAGTTACCCAAGAATTAAAGAATTATTTCCGACCAAGGAATAAACTGGTAATACTTCTTATCGGTAAAATTAAACAAATCTACCGTAACTCCAGACAACTGAAGACGTCGGTAACGACTGAGTACAAAATGCTTATAATAGTTATTTCCCTTGAATGACATACATTCATTGGCTGGGTCACATTTGCTTGACATAAGCACGGTTCCACTGTCAAGACAAACATTGCCATTAGTGATAAACATATCTGAGACATCGATCTTTATAAGCGTATCCCAGCCTTAGCTCAGGTGGAGTGTGGCAAAGCCCACTGCATGCGGTGTCATTTAGATGGGGCGGGATGTTGCCTTACACTGGTGTAATGACAGCAATCAGATACATCAGGTGTAGACAGGTCTTCCGTCTATACCAAAGGAAAACGACAACACGAAAATATAACAGAAAACTAAACCATACTTATTTTGATTCTTCGTTGCAGACTTCTTTCAACAAAGATAGAATATTGTTCTAAATTGCATGCTCGTGGCGAATCCTTCTCGTCTAGTGTATCATTTGGACACAAAGTGTGCAGTTCCTTGCTGCCTTCTGGCAATTTATTTGCAAATAAACGGCAAAAAATAAATGGTAGCGTATACTCATGTTTTACAGTAAAAGAGAACAGTGGTCAATTCCGTCTGGACCTGAGACACGAATTAAGATGCTCCATTGATGTTCTTGTAGAGATCCAAAATCTCTCTTTTGTAATGCATTGTGTGGTTTTCGCGGTATTATGCTTCATTTAGGCAGCATTCGCAATAAATGTTACAAATTGAAGCTTCTAACGTTTGACACTAGCACTTACGGTCCAACACCTCCACGACATTGTCACCCAATAGTCCCATCCTCTGTCCACCACTGGCTCGCACCGTTCCCCTCACATCCCTTCCACGTAGATCCTGTTCTATACAAGAGCCTTTTTCCTCCCAGTCTTTGTCCAAAAGACGTTTTCTCTTCTCAGTGTACCACGATGCAGTCATAGTCAGTAATCCTTCTTTGACCTCAAGGTGTACATCCAACAGCAGATAAAGTCGGCGTAAATTAACCGAGTTCATACAAAGGGGAATCGCTTTGTAGTCTTCTGTTGTGCATTTGACGATAATGTTCATTAGTCTTTTTAAGAGATTCAGCTATAAATATAAAAGAAAGGTTTGCGGTGCCTAAAACGACAGTATCTATCAAAGATCAATGGAAAAAATACCCCATACGTTCAAACTTTATGTAAAACGAAACGTAAATATCGCCAATTAAAATTAACACGGTTGTGTGAAAAGTGCCTTTGATATCTGACGTTTATGACTGTCCCATGATGGGGAAAACTTGCTGCCTAACGTAATTCGGACCCAAATTGTGGAGCGTTGTGTTTTTTCCCACCAGAGCGTTACCGTATTATGGGCAAACTAATAAAGTACAACCGTTTCTTTCCGATTGCTGAAATCCATCTGCACTATAAAAGTGGAAGTCCAGCTTTTAGATATTATTTATTTATTTGATTGGTAGTTTACGCCGCAATCAAGAATATTTCACTTATACGACGGCGGCCAGGATTATGGTGAGAGAAAACTGGGCTGAGATCGGAGGAAACCCACGACCATCCGCAGAGACCGCATTGAATGGTGGGAGGCTTCTGGGTCATTACGCTGAGTTAGCACGGTAACCAACTAGACGTGCCTCTTGAAATACTTCTACTCAACTCACACGACAAAAAGGATACTTACATTTAGATTTAAGGTGAAAAAATTGCGATAGTGAATTATTGCATTTTGATGGAAGACAGGTGTACCAGAATGCTCACACTGATCGGTTATACACTCAAAAGAAACCTCACAAGAAAGCATGACAGATGAGATATGATGCCACTTTTCTATCCTTGCTGTAAGCCCCGAGACAAAAAGGCGTTTCCTTTATTCCCGTGCAATTGCCTGTTAAGGCTACAATGTCCCATGGACACATGTACACCTTTTACTTCACGCCAGCCTTTCTGCCTATGTCCAACCCGTGCCAGAGTTCAACTGTGGTTTTTGCAGCTTTCTCCAGTCAGGTTTCCACCATCAAGAGTGACAAATATTTGAGTACGACTTTAACATTCAATCAAATAAATAAATAAAGGCTCCGTGTATAATTGTAACATTGTAAAATCATTACCTATTAAACTGCGGAGTCCTTGCTAAAATTAAACTGTATTCCTAGTTTTGTTTGTTTGCTAACTTTGAATTTCCTATAACGTTCAACAGTATTTCGGCCATACACGGTCTGTTTCTCCTTGTAGCGAACCAGTCTCATGTCCAACACTTTATAGTGCTGACGCCCTGCAGTAATTTTTACACAATTTATTCATTTATTTGCTTGTTGTTTTACGCCGTACTCAAGAATTATTTTTATAGGAGACACCATGCAGACATAACTGCCTGAACCAGCACTGAAGTATAGCAGAAACTGGGCACAGGGATAGGATTGACCTATCTGCCGAGAGCGAACGTCACGTATGACCTCCAATGGCTTCTAGATCAGCCAAGACCTTTTGGGTGGATTTTACGCTGATGAGAAGGATTGTCACCTCGCGAAAATATGAAGTAATGTGAACATTTTAACTTCATTTGTTCCCCATGTCTTTACAACGCAAAGCGACAAGTTCTTCCTGAAGTGAAATTGTGCTAAAACTATTCGAGAACAGATGACATCAATCATGCCAACAAAATCAAAGGCCTAGAAGGGTTAATAGTGCTCTGTGTCTAGTAAAAACCTTTTTTTTATACATCGTGAAACCTTTTTTGGTTCTTTCACGGTACGAATATTTTATTTCCGTTACAATGGAATTCTTGGTATATTAACATAGCAATCGCAATACAACGGAATGGCTCAAAATAGAAAACAATAAACAATAAAAACATTTCAAACGGCATCAATGGGTAGAAAAACCATTTCGCAGTTGCTTTATTGTTTCATGGACATCAGTATATTTGAGGGCAAATTTTGCGCAAGCAAAGCATTGGCACAGCTAACAAAAATATCTCTGTATCTCAAAAGTCACAGATGTCGGATTTGAACTTTTGACCACGGCTTTTACTTCAAAGCTTCGATTAAACACACAGAACAATGAGTCATCTTCTAGACGGTATCAGATGTAGTCAGCACATCGCCGGTCGCAAAAAAAGTGTATGCATTGTAATACAAATACCGTTTTGTTCTATATCTGATCATTTTGGACATGAACACGGTTCTGGTGTCAAGACATACACTGCTATTATTAGAAATCGGATCTGAGACATCGATCTTTGTGAACGTCTCCCTGCCTTGGCTCAGGTGGTATCTGCCAAAACGGATGGCGTGCAGTATCGTTTAAGTCGGGCGTGATGGTGCCTTAGACTGGCCAAATGACAACAAATGACATATCAAGTTCAGGCAGGACCTCCATCTACGCCGAAGAAAAAAAGACAACATGAAAAATGCTTATTTCGATTCTTTGCTTGGAGTTTTATTTTAACAAAAACGAAATGTTGTTGTAAATGTAACCCCTCCATAAATTGTTGACGACAAGTCACTGGATAGGACACCACAGGTATAGATCTATAAAAAGGTTTATTAAAGAAATAAACCGGTCGGGTGAAACCACATGGTTCGTCTCGGACTCACGTTTTATGGTCACAGTCGAAACATCAAAATTGAACGTTACATCACTGAATTGAATGGTTTAACTAGATTTACATTTACACACATTTCGAACATTATCCATTGACAGCAGCAGTTTGAACTGTGCTACCATTGTCATGGAGAACAACATGTCACAACGTTTGGCTCGTGATCATATACAGGGTGGACTTCTCGTTGTGTTTACGTGAACCTTAATTTTCTTCACATCCGGTAAACTAACATTAATCTAAGCTAACTTTGGCTGCGCAAACAAAATTACTAATTATGTAAACAGCATCTCCGTACATTACAATGCAGGTATACATGCATCACAACTGAATAGTTCGCGCCGGTAACTTAAAGATTACAAACATGGCAACGCTATCACTACAAAACTTATTGTGCAGAATTGGCCTGATTACAACGGCAAACAACAGATCGTTACTCTACTTACTTGATCACACCATTTATGAGTGTTGTGAAGCATGGTCTACAACATCAACATGCCTGAAAAAAAGGTTTGTTAAGAAATAAACCGGGCTGGTGAAACCTCATCGTCCGTCTCGGACTCACGTGTGTTGGTTACAGTCAAAACACGGACCCGTTCCAGCATCATGATAATGACTCAAAATACGAAAATCGGACTTTCGCCCGTAAAAATTTCTTTGAAAAATAAAAAAAAAAGGACGCATTTGTACGATATTATCCAGTCACCTATATTGGATTGTCAACAGCATGTTACATACATAACTCTACAAAACCAAATATTGGATTTATAGAAGCTAAATCTAGACGTCGGAACCGACATTCGTATCTAGCAGTCAGCCAAAATGGGCGTTCCGGGTCAATGATCGCAAGATCAGTTTCCATAAACGACAAATAACACAAACCCGCAAAGAACTAAAAAAATATATAAATATAAAATTAGGACGGAATAATGCACGAACAATTTTCAATGTGTGTGTAACTGTTACAATGTATATACAAATACAAATGTATATAATTAACATACTAATGGGCGAATTTTAATGTTTAAAGTTTTTTGTTTGTTTGTTTGTTGGTTTTGGTTTGCGGCTTGTGGGCATACTGGTGAAGCAGTTTTCTAGTATAATAAGAGAACGATAGTGAATTCGGTTTGGACCCCTGGTGCCATAGGTCAAGAAAAGATACCCCATTGATGTTTTTAAATGTCTGATGTGTCCATTCTGCATCCCAGTGTACACATGTTATCAAAGGCTGTAGCATAGAGGGTAAAATAGAGGGTCGCCCCCAATGGGGATGGGCCTTTAGGCGTTATTTAGCGTATAAACGACGACCAAATGTTTCCAACGTTCTAATGTATTAAACCCCAAATCTTCACAACATTCCCTCCTAACACAAATATGCTATAGCCAACTCTACCCCATGCCCCCCCCCCACCTCCCCCCAACATCCACACCCAGCCACACTACTGTTCTGGAAAATTCCCTTTTCCCCACAATCCTACACTGGGCAGTTTCTCCTCTCGGTGTACCACGATACAGCCATACGAAGCAAGCCTTCATTAATCTCAATAATCAACAGCAAGTCGAGGAGGGCTAAATAACCCAAAAGTTCTGCTGACCTTTTGAAGATGCTGTTCTTTTTCATCTTTTTAAGCGCTTTTGCTGCCAAGACGCACGGGAGGGAAAAGGGGCAGGTAATTTGTTGTCCTGCAAAGATTTCACAGGTCAGTGGAGAAGACATGTCTCAGGCATGTGTATCTTGCGGTCGTTATTTACGTGTTCAAACTCTCTGTGAAACGAAATGCATGTGTCGTAAATTTAAATTTAATGTAAAGCTGTGTAAAAATGTGCTGTTGATATCTGAGGCCTGGGACTGACGTATAACGGTGGACTCTTCCCGCGTAATCGTCGATTCAGCTTGGGACCAGGGTGCTGAAGTACTTTTTTCACTTGATTACATCATGTTGATATATCAAGAATTTTGTCCATGGTTTGCTAGTAATATAAAAAAAAACTACAGTAGAGCGAGTACAACCAGAGCAACGACGACAGTGTGATGGTAGGCAAATGGTCACACGTAACCAGCGTAACTCGACCCATTGTCAATTTACCACAGTTAAGGTTTTATTCCAACTGTTCGAGTAAATGCATATAAAAAGTAGTCTTGCCCGCTTAGAAATGCGGGCCGTGTGCAAATATACATATTAAACTGAGATGACCTTTCAAACAACATTCAGTTTGTCACGCCACATACCGGCTGGTGCGTTTACGTCTCCGAATAATATTTTGTTGTGCTGTTTATTTCCGGAAATAAAAGGAATTGAACTTGCATACTTGGTAGATTTGCTTTTATCTTTCATATAATTTATATAGAGGTGTTAATATCAGAATTGTCTTCAGTTATGGAAGTGTTATTTCACATAATTTATACACACCACTTTGTGATAGCACATTTACTGCTTCAAAACGCAAACGCCGTGACGTCGGAAAAACAAACTCTTTGTTTCATGACGTTCCATTCTGAGCTGAGCAGTATGTCACAATACATGTATAGTACACTTTTGTATTCGGACGTCACACAACAATAGGAGACGACGTCATAAATACAACGCCATCGAAATATCTAGGTCAACTCGACCGGCCTAAACTCGCCGTTGATTGGTCCAAATTTCATGACATTTGACTAGCTAGCAAAAGAGGCCGTCAGCATAAAATCTGCCGGTTTTTCCTCATTTTCTTCAGTTTCTGGTGTAGATTAAGCTTCAATTCCCCTCGTCTTGGTATTTGTTGTGTGACTCGATACAGCTGAACCTTGTTTTTAGGTAACTGGTGTTACTCCCTAAACTACATGTAGGTGTCCAAACCCTCATTCATATACCAGCCGTCAACCAAAATGGGCGTTCCGGGTCAATAATCTCCGCCCATTATTCATTGCGCCATCGAATTTTTAATAATTGTGATGTAATCGAGGCAATGAAGTCTTCTCTCTGTAAATAAGCTCATGGGATATAACATAGTGAGTTAGAAAAGATGCTCTCACTCCCTGCAATAACATGGACGCCTAACATGTCATTGTGTGGTTATTTGTTGTTACATGTACGTGTCAATGAAGCTAAAGGTAGTGACTATGAGTGACTTTGCAGAGAGCTGAATATAGGCGACCAGTTGAAAGAAACACTACTGCTACCTTCAGGGAAGACGGTAGTGTACTATTTTAACATATGTTGTTGCTAACAGATTTTGAATTGACTGGAAAAATTATTGAACATGACGTTATCAATCAATCGATAACGCGCGCACCCAAAAGTCTATCCTCATACTCTGTGCTACTGATGATTTTTGATTGCCTCTCCCGTTGTCATGATTGAGCAAGGCCTTCGTAAATCAATTATTGCTACTTCTCTCGAAAATCATGTCGCCTTATGGGATTTGGGAACAGTCAAAGCCACTTACTGTCAGCTAAAAAGTTGTGAAAAATACATCTTTACCACATTTTTACGGATTTGGCTTACAATTTGGCCCTGGTGCTACGTATATTTGTAGAGATTTCTTCCTGCCGTGGTTACTGCACTTGTCCAGGTGAGTAAAATTCAGAATTCCTGCGAGTATAACCTTTCAGCGATCGACCAATCAGCATCATCGATCAATCAATACTATATTACACAATTTTCACAAAAGGCCTGTTTATCAGAGCGTATGTAAGGTCACGTGTTGGTATAAATTGCGTGCAACACTGAGACATGATGACTTATGTATTACTTAAGACGGTAATCCTTAATATTTTATACGACCATCTTGTTTAGTGTGTAAGAAATTTCCGCAAATAGACACCTCATGCACTAAATAGTGTCACATTTGAATCGCGCGATTCTGCATTTCATAATAAGAGGATAGAGGGTGGACTGGTCGGCCCGGTGTCAGTATAATGTGACTGGGTGAGGGGGCTTGTTGGGTATCTTCGGCAAGTCATCTCGGTGAGGCAGCACCAGATAAAAGATACGGTGTAAATCCGTCCTGCACCAAGGAGACACCGCCCTCGTATAAGTGAAATATTCTTGAGTAGGACGTTAAACAATAAGCATTCATTCCTTCATTCTCTCCTTATGATTATCTTATTTTTAATCAAAAGGCCATAAATAGTTCTTGAGATCGCGATGGTGACGTTGTGTCAAAACCAAATAACCCTAATACCCGGTGTTTCCTCCTTGGGTTCGGACATTCAGAAAATGGATGCCATGACGCCATCAAACTTTCTCCGACGCTTGACAAGTACTGAGCCCATTGTGTTTCGGTATACGCGTCCTGCCGTTACCTCTTGCGATAATTCTGTGGGGATGATACCAACAGTTTGATTACGTTCATTCAATCTTATAAACTTGTCTTATAAACTGAACTGTTGACGATTCCAAAGGCAGACGTTTTAGGAGACATAAATGTGTCGTATCAGAGCAACAGAACACTTTAAATAATCACTACTTGAGAGAGGTGTGAAATGTCCAACCCCTATGTATAAAACGTGATTTATTTCCATCACTCCGCGCCATGATCTCCTCTGCACCTTGGCTTAAAATACTTTTATTATCCTAATCGTGCCCACTGTTCAAGGCATTTCAATTGACAGTTATTCAAGCCAAAGTCGCTTCTAACTCTGTAATCAGGTAAAGCTTTTCCCAGGGGGTATGGTTTGAAGAAATCGTAACTTATGTATATATTTAATAATTTACTCAACAACATAGATTCGCTGAATATGGCATAAATGTTACATAAGGCCCCTGGTACATGGGAAACCATGTTGTACATAAAATGTCGCTTTTCGTACAAAGCATAGCATTACACACATATCTGAATAACTATTAGTTAAGACAGATCCTGTGTGTGACCATATGTTGTGACCAGTAATTTAAAGGCGTCGCTATAGGTAACGCAGGCGGTCGCATCGGTCCTCCAAAAAGTAGGCCGTAAAACATGACTTTGAAATTGGTTTTCCTTATTTGTATCATATGACTTTATAATCATTGTACAGATTACTAGATGGTTAAAAAATATCTGGAACAGCACGCATGGGTCGTCACAGAAAACAAAGGAAGAAGTAGGTTTATATCTAACCCAGCAAAAGTAGACTGCAAACTTAACTGAAATCCAATGAATGCATTCAGGAACCAATTTAAAGTAACTTTGCCGTTTAGAGAAGCCCAGGGAATTGAGGGGTAAATTGTAAGCAACCATGCAATCATTGGCGAAGCAAAATGAAGTTTGAAACATTCCCCTTGATGTTCGCTTCAAACCATTTAATTTAGACTTAACACATTGGTCGGACGTCATATTTATTTTATTTATTTGATTGGTGTTTTACGGGTCATTACGGGTCTAGGTTTCTGGGTCATTACGCTGCGCTTGCGCGCTAACCAAGTGAACCATGGAGGCAGCGGTCCGGCGCTATAGTCGGGTCCTTAATGCTCTCCGTGTATCACCGGAGTCGCATAGAAGCTGTAATATGTTCACATTTACAGCTTTTTGTCCTCCGTGTTCTTCTGCTTGACATGAACACGGTTCCGCTGTAAAGTGAAATAATATTATTAGTGCCAAAAAGATCTGAGACATCGATCGTTGTAAGCATATCCCAGCCTTAGGACAGGTAAGGCATGAAAAAACAACGGCGTGCATGAGACGATGATGTCTTATACTGGTCAAATAACGACAATCGGTTACATGTAGCTCAGACAGGTCTGACATATACGCCGAAAAAAACAAGACAGGAGGAAAACATAACAGAAAACGAGGCCTTCTCCGTTTGATTCCTTGTTTGACTAAATATTTTATCGATTGATTTTGCCATCATCGAGAGTGAATTTAGAAGTGTTGTTGTCGTTTACATGTCCCAAACTTTAGTGACTCGTTTTGTCAGTAATGGGAACTGCGTTACAAAAGAGTAGTACCTCAGCCATCTAGGAGGATTTCCCAAGAGGCATCCGCACTTTTCAACGAAACCATTCTGTCAAGAACAGTTTTCTTCCTCATTTGATAGCAAAAAAATATCGTGAATGCCAATCTGGAAGATGACGTTATCAGTCAATGGATAATACGAGCACTCAAACCGCTATCATGAGAGCACGTGGTACTGATCATTTAGATTTCTTGTCACACTGTAGAAAGGCTTCGCAAATCAATCACCGGTACTTTTCCAATGTGTTAAAACATATCGGCTTATGGGATAAAGAACAGGCAGGACCATTTACTGTCAGCTAACTAGCTGTGCAAAAACTATGTTTACCAACTCTTTATAAAAGAATTGGCCCACAATTTGGTCTCGGTGCTATGTATATTTGTGGAGAATTTTTTTCCTTATGCAGGAACCACCACGCACACAATCCTATCCATGAAGGAGCAAAATTTATAACCCATGAGCGTATCAGTAATCGAACAGTCAGCATTATCCATCGATCATTACTATATTTCACAATTTTTACACAGGGCCTGTTTATCACAGTTTCTAATGTCACAGCTTGGACGTGATTGTTGCTACATGTTTCATTTATCTATCTATTCATTTATTTATTTATTTGATTGGTGTTTTACGCCGTACTAAAGAATATTTCTCTTATACGACGACGACCAACATTATGGTGGTGGGAAAACCGGGCAGAGCTGAGGGGAAACTCATGATCATCCGCAGATTGCTGGCTGACCTTCACCCGTGCGGCCAGAGAGGAAGCTAGCATGAGCTGGACTTGAACTCACAGCGACCGCATTGGTGGGTGGCTTCGGGTCATTGCGCTGCGTTACAGCGCTAACCGACTGAGCCACGGGGGCCCCGACACATTTTAAGGAGGGGGTCCCGAACATTTTACACGATCATCTTGTTTTCTGTATAGGAAGGTCCTGTGTAAACATATGCCATAGACTCAGTAATGCCGATTTGAATGGCGTGATTTTACATTCGAATGATCAGATACGGATCCCAATATAGCTTATCTAAAAATCATAGCTATTTTTGTTTATTTATCTGTTTACACAACATGATACATCTTGTAAATACTTTTCCTTACTAATATAAAATTTGAAAACTTCTATATGGAGCCGTAAAAGGGACATGTACCAGTACTCGGGATTTATCTAGCACGTACATACGGTCCGACTTACAGTCAGCCAATGGAGAATATACTTGCTTCTTATGAAGGGACACAAACAGCTACATGTAAACTTTCCATTGGTGGAACTATATCGAACCTCGATATAAATATCACGGACTCCCACATGATCGGCCAATCAATGGGTGGTATACGATTAACTCCATTTTGTCCCCGACATAATTTTCTCTGGTGAATCCTAACATTTTTTTAACAGTGCGAGATAAATCCCGAGTTTATTTTTGGGGGGGAAAGTAAAACAAAAAAATTTTTTTCGCATGTCTCTTTTACGGCTCGGTACTTTTATCTCCAAAAACGCATGTAAAATTCTGGGCAAGGTGGCCCCAAAGCACCACAAGTTTAGTCGTTTCGAAATGTGAAAACAAGGCAGAAGTGACGCAAGACAGAAAGGATGTCCAAGGCAATGCTTGTCATGACACTCAAACCGTGGCAAATACCAAAAACACAGTCCCTATAGGCACATTATTTTGGAGATGTCCATCTGCATTATTAAAAATCTCGGATGGAAGAACAGCGCTGAAGTCTGCCTCCTGAAACAAATCTACTCCTCTGACACAAAATGGAAGACACGTAAATTAACATTTAAAGCAAAAATTGTGACAGCGAAATATCGCGTTTTGATGGAAGACTCGGTTACCGGAAGTCTGAAACAGATCGAGCATACAACCAGAAAAAAACGCCTACAGAAAGCATGATGAGTTATGGTATGGCTTGTCTCTCCCCGTGTTGAGCTCTGAGACAAGGACGTTTTGTTTATTCCCGTGTAATTGTCTTTCCATGTCTCCATCGCCGAGGGAGTGGGAGAGCTAGTGCAGCGTAATGACTCAGGCGCCTCTCACTAATGCGGTCGATGTGGGTTCGAGTCCAGCTCATGCTGGCTTCCTATCACGTCGTACGTGGGATGGTCTGCTAGCAACCTACGGAATGTGGTGGGTTTCTCTCGGGCTCTCCCCGGTTTTCTCCCACCACAATGCTCGCCGCCGTCGTATAAGTGAAATATTCTTGAGTAAAGTGTAAAACAACAGTCAAATAAATAGATAAGTAAATAAACCGTTGCCTTCTTTGTCGGCCCATGACAAACGCATGCTCGCGGTCAGCTTTAGGTGGTTGGGCTGCGGCTTTCAGTCAGGCGGTTTACTCCGGCCATTGCTATACCGATCAGCATTGACAATTTCTTGAGAGCTACTTTAAAAAAAGAAGCAAAAAAATAACGCAAAGTTTAATAACACTAAGAATATGCTTAATTCTAGTGTACTAACAGAACTTACAGACTGTAGTTCTAGTTTTGTTAATTTACTTAGCAGGTGGCCTGGCCTTCAAAATTATTTCAATCATACCCGGAAGGTTTCCTCTTGTTTCAATCCCTACATATTTCTAGTGCTTACAATGCAGTACAACTTTTAACACCAATGGCATAATAGCCTGTCCACCTTGTGAGGTGCAGCATACTGAAACCTTGCCCCTTCAGTTCTTGTCCTGCCTGCTAAGAGAGCCATATATGCCACAAACCTGTCGATCTGCCAAGAAATTTCTAAGCGATTTCCTGTGATAAGAAGAACCGATGGTCTCCAGAACAGAACGAAGGAATATTGTCATTGTGATTTGATTTGAATTCCATGTACTTGAAATACAGGAGAACGATTTTTATTAAAATAAAACTACGTTAAACCCATTCCAGGACACACATCAATGACGCAATGCAGCATAACCCGAGTTTCAGAATTGTTTATGGTGCTTTGTGTCTACTAAACAAGTGGAACCTTTTTATTCGTTTCATTGTCGACGTTGTTCTGTCAAAATGGATTCCTTGGTGAAAACCAATAGGAAATTTGGCACTAAGGGGTAAATGAAATGGAAAATAACAGAAACAAATATTTCACATGGTACAAAAGCGTCACCGTAGAAAAACTGATAAAGAAACAAGGTAAATCTTGCCTTGAATACAATCCCCAAATGGTACCCCATGAACTAATTTACAATTGCTTCACCGTGTCTCGAATGTAGGTGTTTTTGATGGGAAATTGCCCAGAGCTAACAAGAACATCCCTGTAGTGTTTGAACCTTTGACCTTGGGCTTTCCATGAAAGCCTTTACTTGCACACGGAGTTACAATGGAGAGGGCATTTAATACACTCAGGACACCAGAGCTCGCCAAAAGATTGTAATGTTTGTACATATACAGCTTTTTGTGCTCTGCATGTCTCCGCTTGACATGAGAACGATTGAGTTGTTAACAAAACTATTGTTATTAGTGAAAAACAGATCTCGGACATGGATGTTTGCAAATGTCTCCCAGACTAATAGCTCAGTTGGAATGTGATAAAGCCCGCAGTGTGAGGTGTCTTTTACACTGGACGTCATGCTGACCCATAAACACAACAACCCAACACAATAGGTCCTCCATCTACAGCGAAGAAAAAAGATAACCCGAAAATATAACAGAAAACGAAGCCATTTCTAGTTCAATTCTTTATGAAGCTTTGTCTTGAAAAAGAGGACATCTTATTTTAAATAACGCTAAAAACCGATATACTAGATATTTAAACTTTGTACACGTCTTGCTCAATCTAATAAGGAACCTTTCCCGAGTAAAGCATTTTGTGGCCACAGCTATGCTGTCTATTTATGCCTTGGCAAATGGTGATTTAAAGCCAAACTGCTGACTAGCTATCAATTTGAACGCCTTGAGCAAAATAAAGACACCCCACTGATGTTTTATCTCTCTTTTCTGTTGTACAGTGTAATGGCTGTTGTCATTATTCTGATTCTCGTACGCGGCTGGTACGGTAAATTTTCCCAAACAAACGCTTTCCGTGGCCAAACGTTCCCACCTGTTTCTTTATTTATCTCATTGGTGTTTTACACCATGATCAAGAATATTTCACTTATATGATGAGGGACTAGCATCATGGTAGAAGGAAACCGAACATAGCCCAGGGGAAACCCACGGCCTTTCGCAGTTTGCTGTCGGACATTCCAACGTATAACCTGAGAGAAAGCCAGCAAAAGCTGGGCTTGAACTCACAGTCATTGCATTTGCACTTAGCACCCTCGTGCTATAGCCACAACTCGAACTGAGCATCCCTAGCACACATCCCCAAATCTACAACACTCAACGTACTCACTAAGTTCCTGTGCTCAAACACTTCCTTTTCGTCATAGCGTTTCTCCTTTGGAGAGTTTCTCCTCTTTGTGTATCGCGATGTGCGCATTACCAGCTTGCCTTGTTTAACCTCACGAAGAACATTCCACAGCACGTCATGTCGTCGTAAACGAACCAGATTTCCCCCCAAAAGGAGCATCACTTTCTATTCCTCTGTAGACCTTTAGAAGATGAAGTTCTCCAACCTTTTTAAGAAACTGTTATCAACCATGAGTGGAATGAAGCCTTAAGCGCCTGCACGTTGCCGTCGTTATTTACTTGTTCAAATTCTCTGTGAAACGAAACGCATGTATCGTAAATTAAAATTAACAGTGTCGTGTAAAAAAGTGCTCTTCATATCTGACGTTTATGACAGTTTCATAATGAAAAAACCTCCCACCTAAGGTAACCGGGAACTCGTTCCCGCCTTTTTATAAAGTGTATTACGTCACACTTCTCGGTGTATTTGTGTTTGTAAGACACTTACGTCACACACTCTCACTGCAGTGTCACAACAGGAAACAATGTGTTTAACTGCAGTTTGGGCCATTTCGTGCTGCCCGTTAGAGTCTCTGATTTGGGCCTATACTGTTTAGTCTGATGTTCATTTCCGCCTGTGCGAGGACGTGTTGTGGGCAAACTCATTCATTGCTTGAGGAATTGATCGATTCAGCTTGGACCCGACCCACCACTGAGCGGGAAAAGATATTCCATTTTCCTGAATAGATGGGGTTAACTCTATCAACGTTCCTGTCCATGATTTGGTAGTAATTAAAGATAATGTTAAAAGAGAATGGTACCGCAGCCATCTTGGGAAATTTACCCAACGGCATCTGCCCGCTTTCAACATAACCATATTGTTTCTAACAGATTTTATCCTCATTTGTCAAAAAAAAAAGAAAAAAAACATAAATTAAATCGGCACGTCCGACACATGGCGTTATCAGTCAAGCGATATTGCGCGCACCCAAAGGGCTAACCTGGATAAGTGGCTACTGATCACTTAGATCGAGTGTCCCACTGAGGAAAGCCTTCCTAAATCAGTTATTGGTACTTTTCTCGTAAATCATGTCGCCTTATAGGATTGGAAAACAAGCAAAGTTACTTAATGACAGCTAAAAGGCTGTGCCAAAAAATATGTTGAACAACTTTTTTTGAAAGACGTGACCTACAATTTGGCCTTGGTGTTATATATATTTGTACAAATTTTTTTCCTTCCAGGCGTATTATCATGGATGGTATATGTCGGCCCCAGAAGATAGTAAAATTCATAACCCATGGGCCTATAGTTGATCTGTGATCGATAAATAAGCATCGTCGAACTGTCGGCGAATAATACATTTGTACAATGTTTTCCAACGTCCGTTTATCCGGTTCGTTTAGACTACATCAATAGGTCAATGTAAAGGACTACAGCACAGAGAGTAAAATGGTTCCACGTTTCCGGTGAAATCCGGCCCCTTGCCAATTTACCATAGTTAGGGTTTTATTTTAATTGTTTATGTAAGTGTTTAAGAAGTAACAACCTATACACGCCCCTAGCAATACGGATTGGGCAGAAATAAGTAAAAAAATTCCGGTGATGTTAAATACAATTTATTTGACTCACTGGTCTAGAATTACTCAAGGTGCTGTGTTGTCATCACATTTAACGCACGTATACACAATAACATGAAAACTGCTCTTGCTGACTTCGATGAGAAAGTGACCATTAACATTTAACACGACCCTTTTGGTTCCTATGTAAGAAGTTCACGTGAGGAGCTACACTATGCTCTCAGTAATGTCAAATTTGAATACTTGACCGGTCACTCCGGGACGATTTTTTTCGTGGTTTTCGATTTTTAACCCATGCTTAGTTGTTTTAACTGATTTTCAAAATGTTTGCTGATTTTGTTTGATTTTGAATGTTACCATTGTATCGAAAACCAACCATTGTTTTCTCGTTTAAACATGTTCTCGCCACGATATGGCTGAAACATTGTCAATGTGGTGTTAACCATAATCATTCCTTCATCCATCCATCCATTAATTCGGGACGCACGTATTGCTTATCCAAAAACGTAAAAAGCTCCATTGCTTATTAACCTTTTGTACACCAGGCTGTTTGGATGAATACTTTTGCGTACAAGCCACTGACGATTTCGACAAGTATATGATGTACTTCACAGAAAGTTCAGCATTTTTCAAGTGACACGTTCTGCTTGATTCTGACTTATTTATTCATCTTATAGGGCTGCTGAAAAGAATTATGCCTTTAGATGCTTTGAAGCATACCAAACATACCAAAGACCTTCAAAGTTTCTCATTCTGTCTTCCTCTCCGATCGTACGTCCGTCAGGTCCGTCAGGAACCTGCGGATGGGCGTGGGTTTCCCCTGGGCTCTGCCCGGTTTCCTCCCACCGAAATGCTGGCCACCCTCCTATGGGTGAAATAGGGGCCTCCGTGGCTCAGTCGGTTAGCGCGCTAACGCAGCGCAATGACCCTAAGCCTCCCACCAATGCGGTCGGTGTGCGTTCAAGTCCAGCTCATGCTGGCTTCCTCTCCGGCCGTTAGTGGGAAGGCCTGCCAGCAACCTGCGAATGGGCGTGGGTTTCCCCTGGGCTCTGCCCGATTTCCTCCCACCGAAATGCTGGCCGCCGTCGTATAAGTGAAACATTTTTTAGTACGGCGTAAATTCAAAACAACACACGCCTAATCGTACCGAGATCTTAGACGCGAGGCACAGGGGGCACAAGCATGACAAGAGTGGCTGCCATGGCAATCACGTGTACCAAAATACTGTCATTCTAGCCATACGATTTGAGATGTATATCTGCATTAAAGAAGTGTCCCAAGTGGAAGTCTAACGTTTAAATGTACCTCTGGAAAGATATCAGTGCTTCTGATTAGACAAGGAAGACGCTTAAGTTCGCATTTAAAACATAAATTGTGACAGTAAAATGATGGTTTGGTTTTGACCGGAATTCTAAATCGATCTGGGATAACGAGAACCAAAAAGAAAAAATGCCAAAACAAAAAAGTGACATGGTGAAAGAAAAAATTTGGGTTTTAAGAAAAAAATTTTTTTTGGAAGAATAAAAAAGCCTGCGCCACTAGTTTTAAAGTCGGTCTAAGCCATGTACGCCTTTGTTCCTCTAGTGTGTCACCTTTTCTTTATAGTTATGCTCGTAAAGCAAAGGGGAAGTTTGTTTTTGAACAGTTTGGATCTGACTTGTGGAGGCGATCACGTCCATTCTTATTGATGTTCTTGATTTAAAATAAAAGTTATTTCCCTTGTGGTAAGACCCTCCATATAGTACTTACTAGTGGGACTGGCTCTCATCCGTGACAGCCATATTGGCATTCAGTGATTGGGGAATTATGTCAGGGCGTCGACTTTTTTTTCTCTCTCTCTCCCAAATTTCTTTTTCACCATGTCACTTTTACGGCTCCGTACAGATCAGTAATTATAAATCTAGGCGTCGAAACTGACATTCGTATACCAGTCCTCAACCAAAATGGTCGTTTTGGGTCAATAATCGCAAGACCAGTCTCCAAAAAACGACAAATAACCCAACCCCAAGGAACTAAGAAAATGTATAAATATAAAAATTAGGACGGATTCATACAAAGAGAAGCAGTCAGCAGTTTTCAATGATGACGAAAAAATGTTATGAATGTTCTAGGCGAATGAATAAAAACATGATCCAAATCGTGTACCATTTTAATATATATGGTGCCAATAATCAACTATGAATCTCAGTTGCGCTTTGATTGCAACTGCACATATATAATATATATATATATTATAAGTATTACTATCCCTGAGATAAGTTCTAAGACATGATGCATTTCGCTCATTTCCATGTAACTGATTGTCAGTGCTACAGCGTACCTGTACTACACCCTCGCTTTCACTGTGGCTTCCAAAACAATTAAGAACGCAATGTTTAAAACGGCGAGCATCGTGCATCTCTGTTTAATTTCAGTGGGTTTGCTAACTTAAACAATATTTCTAGCTTTGTTCGCTTCTTTTCTCAGGATTTCGTATCCCCTCCAAAAGGCTTTTGTTCATGTTACAACGGTTTCTCGTTGCAGCAGACCGGTGTCAATTTCCATATATTTATATTGCTACCTAGCTAGAATGCCATTTAAAAGACACCATGGCATATCGATCTTGCCACCAAGTTATGTGCTGCATATGTAAACTACGTCCTAGGGCAGTTATCCCAAATGCTGAAAGAGCCAAACGAGGCAGATTGCTAAGAATTTTCCGGACAATTCCTGGCCTAAGGTTCGAGAAAAATAATGAGGGAATACGATCAAAGAAGTTTCATTTGCTTTTTTTTTGCCACACATGGGGGACAGATTCAATTTAAAATGAAACTGCATAAAAACATTTCAATCACGCCGGCAAAATCAAAGGTTATAAGGTGCCAAGGGCACACTTTATTAAATATGCTTTTTACATCGTGCAAATCTGAAACTTTCGGATTACAAATGTTATATTTCTGTCAGAATGAATTCATTGGTAAAAAAACAACATACAGGAACGGCGGTGCTACGTGTTTAATTATTGAAATTAAAAATATTTCAAATGACACAACAGTAACCGTCGAAAACTGACACAAAAACACGTAATATCTTCCTCGAAACAAAATCTCAATACACCTTTTTATGAATCTGTAGTGACCACAGCGTGTTTTCAACGTCGGGTTATTTATTCAGATGTTGTTCCCGATACTTATCATTTACTGACAGAATTCAAGTTCAAATTTAACGTTTATCTTTGTTGTTAGTTTTAAGAAAAGGCTGAGCTACAAGACTAAGCAAGCTAAGCCATGTTATAATGATAGCACTCAACAGACACGGCTCGCAAAAGACTACAGTTTGTCTAAACAAATACATCTTTTGGCCGTCTTTCTGTTTTATCTGAAAAGCATCATGTTCCCGCTATGATGGAAAACATAGTTATTATTGGAAAACAGATCTGATGATCTATAAATCTTCGTAAAATCATGCCTTCCATGGATTTTTTAAAGCACACAACATGGAATGCTTTTTTACAGGTTGAACGGACTTGGGGCTTTCACTTCATTTAGAACAACAAGAGCATACATCATTCTAGACTGCTCTGCTGTCTATGGGCATAGGGAAGACAACATGAAAAAAAAAGCATGAAGCCTTTCTTAGTTCGATTCTTCGATAATTTCTTTTTTACCATGTGAAATAGCCTTGTCAACAACGTTAAAGTGTGTAACTCATCAGCGTGATAAATGAAGTGCAGGTCAAGCTCAGATTAGTCTCCCTCGTGAGTAATACGTAATACAAATAGAGCGGCATGGTTGATGTCTGCACGACATGATGTTTGTGTGAAGCAGCACCCAGATATAAATTGATGCTCAGATGTTGATAGTTACTGATTATGAGATTTCGTGTAAAGAATATATCAACAATACTCTTACATAATGTTGGATGTTGTCCGTGGTGTCTTCATGACGCTGTGTGAAAGAGATACACATATGTCAAACGTGTGGTTGCATGTCATGTCTGGTGTCTTCGTGGCACGATCTCTTTAGTAAAGCAGCACATTCTATCAGACAAACAAACGCCTCTGGCTCAAATACAACATTACCACTACCAATGTTTTCACAAATAAATCTCTATAAATACATAAAAGTATCCGACACATCCAGAATATTAAATGAACTATCAAAGAAATGCAGGTGTACAAAAACTAACTCAATGATCAGCAACAACAAGGTTATAGCACATATAAAACCAATTGCAAGCGTATTCAAGAAATGTTTTCCTAATATTTCATCTGTAATACATAAATAATGCATTGCAAAATCATGGTAACTTTATAGTCTCTTACTTTAAATAGCATTTATATAATCTTTGCCGGCTTAAAAATAATAGTTCCTGTAGTTAGAACTTCATGACAAAAGAGCTTCTGCATTTAAGTGCATCAAATCTGAATCGCCTTCAGTCTTATCCAACATAGTGAGCTTAACGTTCAGTACTTTTCCCCTGCAAATATCTAAACTCCCAAGGCAACACATCCATGCATGGAAGAAACATACGAACAAAGAAATATGTTCGTATCATCCAGTTCTCTTTGAGGGCAATGAGAAGTTGATACAACAATGTGGGAATGTATATCGAAACGTTGTGGTGTACTAAATCATTGTTATCCATATAAACTGTGTAATGTTATAACACCACTTATAGTTCATTATTTAACCATGCTATGTGAAATCCATTACACTATAGACGGTATCAAAATTCAGCAGTTAATAGTGTCGACCTACGCACTAGCTATTCTATATTTTATTTCCCTTAACCTATTTGTAATGTTTAGTATTGCAAGGGATACTAACAGTTCAGTGAGATAACATTTACAAATCCCAGAAAAGAGCTCGATAGCATCAACTAGAATATCTTTCTTTTGGAAACACCGTGGCTTTCATAACACTTCTAAGACTATCTTTACAGCTTTCTCTGTCATCAACTGCAGTGTGTTGCTATAAAAGGTCATGTTTCAGGAATGTCCTATGGTGTTCCCAGGGGTCTGTTCTCGACCCTATTTCATATCTAATCTTCATTGAAGATACTGTTAAAACATCTATAACATTGACTGAGACTAACACAAACGTATGTATGGGTTGTCAACAACATTATGCTAGCCTAACTTTACACCTGACATTTGTTACTTCGCGGAAATATTATGCCGAGATCGGAATTAGCATTTCCTGCGCCTGTCTTCCTTGGACTAGGGGCCAATCCGTCACATTTCCGAGGAGATCCAGATCGGGATACATATTCGGGATTTTTCAACGACAATTTCCTCAAAAGAGAAAAAAAAAGCTCCCGAGATAACAACATGCAAATGACACAACCCAACTCTGATTAGCAAACCGCCACTTGACTTGCGCTGAGAAGTCTTCCTGTTGCGTAGTCGCACGGGAAAGAAGGATACCTTTGGGCATAGGTGTAACTTGTTGTATTCTGAACTTTTAACACTTCCGATATCTGACAGTCCACATGTCGTCATTTCAGCCGAAACGAGTTTCATGTAGTTTGTAGTGCACCGCGTTCTGATGTACTACGCGAAACACCTATCTGGCTTGGTTAGTTCAGGTTGGCGTAGATGATGTCCGGACCCAACTGGGATAAGCGGATCACGTCGTACTCCATCTCGTCAGGATGCACTTCCTCTTCCTCTTCGTGTGGATGCATCCGCTCGGCCCACTCGTGAGAACTCACATTCTCGGTCCCTTCGAGAGAACTCACACTCTGGGTCCACTCGTGATGATACACCCTCTCGGTCCCCGCGTTGGAATGCAGTCTCCCGGCCTCCATGTTGGAGTTGGTGTTCTCACGTGCCCCATGATTTGGTACTTCAGCGTGGGAATCCTCCTGGTTGATGATAGTGTTCCTGGCTGTCATCGTATCTCCCTGTGAAGAAACAGGCTGGCGTCGTCTTCTGAAAGACACAATAGGAACTTTTAAGCCATGGTCCTAGAGGGGTGTAAGCTGCTACGTTTTAAACATTCAAATGAACGACCAATGAAATTCTAACTACGATAAACTGACAAGTGCCCGGATATCATGGAGTAGGTGTGACCATTTGCCAACTGTGTCGCTGTCGTGGCTGATCTCGTTTTTCTATTCATGCGCACTGTCGTTTTCTGTTCTCTGTTTATTTTCTGGAACAAAATATGCCAAAACATCAAAATATACCGGTACATTATTTGTCTAGGGTAGGATACCTGTGTCATCGCTGACAAGGCTGTATAATGGAGTCTCTAATCAGTTATTTTGTGTTTGACGCTGCGTTGAAGAATATTTTATTTATATCACGGAGGCCTGCATTATGGTGAGTTAAAACCGAGCGCTACCAGAAGGAAATCCACACCATTCGCAGGTTTGCCGTCTCGAAACAGCCGTCTGAAAGCTTGATCAATGGTCTCCGATCTCGGCCTGGACTTCTTCATTCTTCAACGCGTTAATATTCATAAGTATATAAGCCTTCGGCGTAAACACTAATGAAATAAGTGACTTACTAAATGAAACATATTACTCCAAATGATGGCTATTTAGTTATATTAGGATGTGTTTCCCCCTCCAACTTCACCCACCCAAAACAAAATGTATAAACGAAAAGAAAATATTGGAAATCACTTGCACTCTCTTGGGAAAAAAAACGTGTATCCACAAAGAGGTGGAGAAAAGCACATATATGAGATAAGCCTATACCGATTTCTCTTTAATTAGATCTGAACAATTAAGACTTGTTCCCTGTCCATCCGATCATCTCACTTTCGGTCTAGAGATCAGGACATAGGGGCGTTTACAATTGCTGACTCAATTGACAAAACAGTGAAGTCGAAGGTTTCACGTCCCAAAATACCGAAGCAACAAGTCAATTCGTCGAACACGAAAAAAACCAGAGAGTAGGTCTATTTTCAACTTTTTTTACCCCGCTCTCATTGCTCGTATTAGCTTTGGCGACCATTAACATTCGACCAATCTCGTGGCACCGTTTGTGCAATCTGCCAATCGCCGAAAACCGCATGTCTTTCATCAATATGTTGTATATATCGGTACGTCATGTGTGAGAAAGATACATGTATATGTCAGTAACATGCCAACGGTCGGTGGTTTATCCCCGACAATCCAGGTTCCACCTCCCAACATATTGACCGCCATAACTCAAAAACTGTTGTGCTTGCCGTTAAAATCAAACGAATAAATATTTTAAAAAACAGATCTTGTTATCTAACGACAAACTTGGAGATTAACCGGGCTCTGTTCGCTTTCCATCCACCTTACTGCTGGCAGCCGTTGTATAAGTGAAATATTCTTAACTACGGCGTAAACTACCAAAAGCGTAAATAAATAAATAAGTTAGCAATGAGCCTGTATCCGGAGCAGCTTCGAGACAAAGCCTTTTCTTGCGGATTACACTTACAGCACAAGAACCAGGGCGGTGACTACAACAACTGTCACACCGACACTGGCAACACAACCAATAATCACTCTACTGTAGTCGACGACAACTTCTGAAACGATAGGACGATAACAGTTATGAGTATTTACTTTAGTCAGTCTGTCAGTAACTTATTAGCTGTTTTTACACAAGTAAACGAGGCTGCATGGTATTGTTTCAGAGTAACGCATTTGGTTTGTTTGCTTGGTTTCCAGTGTTGACATATTTACTCACTCTCACGCCATGCCAACAACGCTACACAAGGCGAACCACCCAGTCACGATAACCATGCGGCGCTTCTCATTTACGCCGGAGGGAACTCCCTGGACTACGGTTAAGGAGCTCGTTCTGCACAATGACTCGCAAAAGTTTTCGCCAGTGAGGTCGCCGTGAGGTCATGCTGGAATCCTCTCCAACGGTACACTGAAACGGCTGCTGGCAACTGACGGATGGTCGTGGGCATCCTAAGGAGTTTGCCCGTTTTCCTGTATACATGATAGTCCTGCCCCCATTGTACGGCGTAAAAAACCAATCAGCAAAACCAGGGTGTGATTTGTTGTTTGGTATAATTGCTGTTTGTAATCCTGTTTATATAAGATGCGACTTGCGAGTCGACATAAATCACGTTGTTAACGTGCTAGTCGACATTTTTTTATTACGTGCTTGGTAAATATGTTAATCAAATTTCAATCTGGAATTTTTACGACGCTATGGGGTAAGCCATTTTAGAGAAACTAGAAACACGATGTCGCGTTCTCCGTACCGTAGGCTCCTCGGCATTAGAGACGGGACATTCCCATATCGCTCGAGGTTCAGACCCCATTATTATTACAACCGAAGGCCGCGCATTGCGGCCTCCTGGTTTAGAGCCTTGAGCATAACCCTAGGCGTATTTTACTACCATTTTCTTCTCGAAAATGACTGTAAAATATGTCAGAATTGTCTCGCATTCAGAAAGAAAACAATTGATTTATCTACATAGTGGACTAGGAATGGCTTGCGTCAAAGCGGAAACAGATGTCTTCTCGCGGGTAGAAATACCTCGTCCTTGATTGGTTAAAATTGATAGCGTAGCGACCAATTTGATTTTCCCTATCAGTGAGCGTTTTTGTTTACTTTGAACTGGTAATATCTTGCGATAAACAATTTGAAGTAATTAAGTTTTAGAGTTAAGTAAATTGGTGTAATAAAAAGGATTACGACCCACAACTCTAACTCATATTTACATGTACGTCACTGATTATTTACGTCAATGCACTCTGAAAAAAATCCCGGGTGTTAAGGTTCCATTTCTGTTAACCTGCGTATCTAAAACTCGAATAATTCCTTCCCCAACAAACCAACGAGGCATGAACCTGGGTTTTACCCGCAATGCAATGCGATAACCAATCGATTAGGTGCATAGGTCTTAGGGATATTTGATAAAGAGCAACTGCGACTTTGCAAAGAAATGGGAATTATTCTAGACAGTTGGTGTTAGCCTCCTTGACGTCAGAAATGTTAATACCACAAGCTAATGTTCAAGTCACGAAGAAGAAAAACATTTCTTTCGCCGAACACAAAACTTCGACTTCAATTATTAAAGTCATCATCAGGAGAAAGGATGCATTATTATTACTCAATTTTAATACCATCATGATTTTTACACATAAACTTCAGTTTGAGCTAAAATCTGAAGACGATAGCCAATAGTGTACTCACCCAAACAACGAGTTCCAACATATTTTGTGGCACAGGGAGGATTTCTCTTGGGACATTTCCCAGTCACCGGGTCACACACACCTCCCCCATAACAGTGCCCACATGAAGCCTCATAGTGAGGTTCCCATCTGTACGAGCTGACGGTTGGTAGCACTGTAAACCAATCAACAGTGTTTCCTGTCAATTTAAAAACCCGTTTTACATGACTGTGCTGAGTTAGGTTAAAGGAAAAGAAAGTAAGCTAAACAGGGTCGAATATGTTGATTGTGTCGTGGGATTTATGCACCATGTTGAAGATCTAGTGACATTTTTTCAGATTTGTTTTTTTTATACGCACACACTACCTAAGTTTTAGTTCACGAGAATTTCATACAGAACTGAGCTGAAATGTATATAAAAAGTTGCAATACTGTTGCCGAAATAATAGCAAAAAATCACTACCTCTGTATCCAACGTGTAGTTCGATATATATTTGAGTGCAGCACTTGAAAGTAAATGTTCTCTTAGCATTCAGTTCAAACTCAATCAGACAAACCAGCTGCATCTGAAGTCAATTTCACAACATGCAAGTGACATTCTTTAAGAAGCGTTCGAAAGGGCATCATGGCCAAGAAACGTGCAACACATTACCTGTAGTACAAACCCAGGGGTTTGGTATGCAAGGTTTCTCCTCACCTACTCCCTGGGGGGTGTCCCCACATGGGTGCGGCAACCGTCGTTTTGTTCGGGTCTCACAGTTACAGTCTCCCCACTGGTCATGAGGCTCTGATTGGCAGAGGAGCTCAATTAAATCCCCGTCTGTGACACTTAAATATCACAATACTAGTCTGTCTTGCAAAGCTCCGGGCTCTAAGATCACGAAACTGTCTCAATATAAAGGACTACTGGACAGAGAGTAAAACCAGAGGTGACAGTTGGCAAATGGCCACACTTTACCAGTGAAATGCGACCTCTTGTCAATATACCTCAGTTAGGGTTTTATTTTAATTGTCCATGCCAGGGCTCAATTAGGAGCAACTTACACCCCCTAGCTTGTAAGTTAGGTAGCCTATATCTGATCAGATATAGTTATAACTTGTGAAATTAATTCTGAGTTTAGATTTGAACATGAACGTTACTTTTCATTTTCATCACGAAGGCCTTGGTGTTAAAATAAACATCCTCCAGGTTAGTTACAAGTTTAGTGCCATAAACTGTTTTAAAGTTAAGGTTAAGTCTGACATAACTGTAATAGAGCTTCGTGATCCTGGGACCAGACGAGCAGACAGAATTACACTTGGTCTCTGCATGGCGGCACTCCATCTGTACTCAGCTTAATCAGTAACCATCGAACAGGTACGGAAAAAAACTACAATTTTACATCTACTTTAAAGGGAAGAACTACACAAAAAATGGATTTATAGTGAATAAAACGAGCATTTAAAACTGTACCTGAGAAGAATTTCTCTGATTTTTTTTAAATTTCTTTTCACCGGGTTAAATGCAGTCAAATGTTTTGATTGTATAGTGGACTTAAAAATTTTACAGCTGATTTTGCTGCTCCTCTGCCACCTCGGAACGTGACTAAGCATTTTGGGCTATTAAACATTTAAAATCTAAGAAAAAAAGCTTTACTAGACAGCCAAATATTTTCTACAGGACCAGACAAAATTGCTAAAAAGCAAACGGCCCCATCATTACACGAGTATTCTTGAGTACGGCGTAAAACACGAATCGAATAAATAAATGAATAAATCTAAACATGGTGATAACACTTGAAAAACTACCACCGATGTAATGTTATGACATATTTTCGAAATCTAGGGATGCATACCCTTAAAAAAAATTAGCATGAAAATTATTCCCCTCAGATGGTGCCGGGATGGGGATCATGGACTACACGTTAACCCAGGCATACGCAGACAAAAGACAATGATTGACAACTCCTAGCTCGAGAGGGAGTACTGGGCCGAATTAAATAACCCCCAAACAAAAGCTAAATAGTTAATTTCGACAAAGAGTGAGATTTAATCACCTTAACTTTATTTGAAAAGATATTAATGGCGTTTCAGATTTCTTGGAATTTTCTCTCAAATCATTTTAAAAGACATAAACCTTAAGCGAGAAAATCTTTTTAAAAGATAAAGACCCTAAACATGGAATAAAGGAATTCGTTTTAAAGGATACATGGGCCACATCTTTGATTTTCATTGTGACCGCACGCTTTGAACTGCATTTAAATTGTACATCCACAAATACACCTTCCACACTATCATTTGACGTGACACAGCAAATACATGGAAATAAAATAAAGCAAGATGTAATTTGTTTTCTCTCCATTCCTTGGGCGAGTTCACTTACCGTTACGGTTGTATGTCACTCGCTTGTCTCCGTCAATTGTGTTGTCAGGGGAGCATTCTCCCGCGCCGAAAACTCCGACATCATCTGTTGCTATGTGATGTACCTTTAACTACAGGAAAACGAAAATGTACAGATTTTGTGTAGGGGCTGTTTCCCATAACTTCCGTACCCGTTTCCCAAAACTAGGTCTGGTAGTCAGGTAAGGGTCATTTACACTACAACCGTAAGCAAGTGGTGAAAAAACATTGATTAAGCCGTTTTACAAAAGTGACATTGTCTAATGTTTGGCCGACTTACCCTAGCCGGGTGGGCTATGTGGGCACACTGAAGTAATCTGATTAGTTGAATCAAAGATAAGAATTATATATTTAGCTTTAACATACGAATAAATTAACTTGCTAGATATAAGTGACAGGAAAGGACAATAATTTCTTCCTCCGACTCACTTTGGACGCAGTTCTGAAATAAAGCATCATAACACTGACAACGGACATTTAAGACAAGACAACAACAACAACAACGGATGATTGTTTGAGTTGCATTTAGTTGGGATGGAAGTACATTAGACAAGTCTGTCTTATGAATATACAAATTCTTGGTTTATTAACACGACATTTCGATGTAGATACTAACATCGTCATCAAGTTATCTCACTTGATAAAGATGTTAGTATCAACATCAAAACATCGTTATAATAAACCAAGAAGTTGTATATCCATAAGAAAGATTTGTCTAGTGAACAACGCATGCGTTTTTAACGATTTGTGAGCTATAACAAATTTTTCATTTACTAATAGAAGTTGCTTTATTCCCTTTTTTCTTCATTTATTATCTAATCTTTAAAGGACAGGACACATAAAAATTTTACAGCTGATTTTGCTGGTTCCTAGCCACCTCGGAACGTAACTAAGGCTTTTGGGCGTCTTCAAAGTTTAAAATCTAAGACTAAAAGCTTTCCTCGACAGCTAAATATTTTCTTTGTGAAAACGACCAGACAAAACTGCTAGTCAGCTGACTGAGTAAGCCGTCTAAGCTCAGTCTTTAGGCGTGATACTCTCCTTTATGCCGTTTGCTAACGAGTTAGAAAGAGAAAACGCGATATCCCGGTTTATTATACCCTCATACACGTAAGTTTCTCTTCCCTTCATTGGACAAGATCATCTCACGTGGTGTTCAGCATGTAGCATCCGTTGAAGAATTTGCGCGACAAATGCTGCAGAGCAGCAGAGGATTTTCAGCGTAAATATGGTTTAGGATGTCGTGTACTGGCCTAGCAATGGGAGTATATTTTAGATAACCTTTGAAGTATACACACTTATTCTAGGCAACAATGCCCATTTCCAAAGTTACGCACTAAGGCACTGTGTACACTGATGTTGACACTGAGCCATAGAACACCAGATCTATCCCATAATGCTGGGCGCCAGAATCAAGGCGTCAAAACCGACATTGGTATACTAGCTGTCAACCAAAATGGGCTTTCCTGTTCAATAATCGCAAGACCAGTTTCCAAAAACGACAAATAAGACGAACCCCCTAGTAAGTAGGAAAATATATAATATAAAATTAGGACGGATTCATGCAAAGAGGAGGAGCTCACAGTTTTCAATGATGACGAAAAGACGTTATGAATGTTCTGGCCGGATGAATAAAATCATGATGGAAATCATGTACCATTTTATTATATGTGGTGTCGATAAGCTCAGATGCGCTTTGATTGCAACTGTTCATATTTCCAACGTGACGATCACACTTAACACGATTAGCAGGCATACCTACGTCATAGCGTTAAGCGGAATTTATTTACTTATTTGTTTGATTGGTGTTTTACGCCGTACTCAAGAATATTTCACTTATACGACGGCGGCCAGCATTATGGTGGGAGGAAACCGGGCAGAGCCCTGGGGAAACCCACGACCACCCGCAGGTTGCTGGCAGACCTTCCCACGTACGGCCGGAGAGGAAGCCAACATGAGCTGGTCTTGAACTCACAGCGACCGCATTGGTGGGAGGCTTCGGGACAGTGTGCTGAGATAGCGCGCTAACCGACTGAGCCTCCGTCCGTATTTACCAACAAGACAGGCCGACTCATTGTAAAATGTAAGAAACTTAGAGTGAAGACGTTTGATGGAATATCTTTAACACTAGTTCTTGCAGTAATAACTCGTGGCGTTCATTGAAATCAGCACACAGGATCTAACAAATGCTACACGCCGAGATATGTATTCGCCATATGCAGAACCATTCGGCATATTGCTATCCAAGTGGGGATAATTCACAAAATCAAAATCGAAACTATCCCTCTTGTCGTAAAGTGGGCATGACAGGAAACCATTGTCGTCTTTGTACATGTACAGGTTCAGGTATGATGTACCATTTGGAGAATCTGTAGTTTTTTTAAATCCAGTACAGGTGGATATATATCTTTCACAGCCTGTGCTATGTACGGGTTGTTTACAGGTAGCAGATCATCAATATTAGTGAGAAAGATCCAGCCTGATGAAGATTACGCTTTAATAACTTCTGTATATAGCCGCATTCATATGAGAACAGGTATAGGTCTGCCAAAATTGGGGCACAATTTGTACCCATCGGAATACCTATACACTGTTGATAACTGGTTACTCCAAATTTTACGTAGATGTTATCAATGCGAAATTCACTTAAGTCTATAAACTAGAAGACATTCCATGACTTTGTATGTAGTAGAACTGGAGAAGGCTTTGGTGCCATTGACATTAATGTAGCTGTGGCCGATGTTATTAAACACGGAAACAAAATATGAGGAAATTCAATCATTTCAGTCTGTGTGAGGCATAATATAGAGAGTGGGGAAATCCCAGGTAGAAATATCCTTATATGGTATATGTGTAAGAGCGTCTAGTTCTTTAATGAGGCGTATGGAGTTCTTAAGAATCCACATACAACTGACGCCTGGATTTTTGGTGATTGCACAACAATACTTGGTCCAAAGTGACTACTTCTTGCAAGGCCTTCGTTAAGGAGGTAGATACATATTTAGATTCGAAATACAGGTGGAAGACCTAGGATCTAAGCACCAAGATGGCGACTGTCACAGCTTTAGATATAATAACAATGAATCAAGCATCTTGAGGTAATGAGATCTGTCAGGTGTCTGGTGAAGGGCATTGCCTTATTCCAGGTTTTGCTCAGTTTTGTCCACCTGTATGTGTGACCGCCGGTGTACATGTGAAACGTTGTCGAGTATAACCCTATGGTATTTAACCCCTATGAAATAAATAAACTGAATTGCATGTGATATAAAGGAAAACTTACGCGTTTCATCCTCCAGTCATCGCTGTTCCTTGCATGAAGGATAAGTTCCACTTTACATATTGGACCCAGATCCTCTGTGTCATTTAACGTCAGATCACATATATCCGTCCTGCAGAGAACCCAAACACGACGACTATTTTCGGCTATAAATATATCAGTTAGATTTGGCATATTAAATTTTATCAAGCCATGTTTTGTTGGTTAAATGGGGGTGGGAACTATTGATTTAGACATTAAGCCAGGTATCCACAGGTCCGTATTTTGTTAACGGCGCCCACAGTCTTACCCAAAGCCGTGAGATTAACTCTATCTTGTCATAAGTATTGATTAGCAGTCGCATAGTAACTAGCGGTTCAGTGCAATGTTTACAAAACTTCGTACGGATGTTATTCTCCGTAACTATACACTCTCTGCCTAATAGGTCACTGAAGTGCCGTTATTTGCGGGGAAGCCTATCCGTACGACGTTTCATGAAACTGGCCGCAGAGCTGTACATGTAGTCCGTGGCACGCAAACGTAAGATTTCAAGAAGTGTTTCTTGGCAGGAAGTTTGCAACATCAAAAACCGTGCTATTAAATGTTGCGGTTCTTCCCTACGCAGAAGAAAACATAAAAATGATGCCAAAATCAGATGAAAGAGGGTCAAAACTTATTTGCAAATATGGTTTTTAATATTTTGGGGGGGGGGGATTTTTTTTCCAGGCGAAAAGGGTACTTGAAAATATTTTGTATGGTGGGTACTTGGGACAAACTTTTGGTATTTATCGTCGTTGCATAATAATGTTCTAAATAAGGACGTGATGCATGTCTAATAAATTTATGTGAATGTAAATTTGTTGTTGATATCCAAACGTGTGCATTTAACCTGAATTATCATAATATTTATGAACATATCAAAAATATGAATATTATTCAAATCAAGGTTGAACGCATTTGTTAGCTGAAAGGACAAATTCTAGAATATTTTCTAAACATGAGTAACAGCATTATTTACGACATTATTACACAAAGGCTGTATTTACCATATATCTACCATACAAAAATTATTTTCAGTGTTTTTCTCTCCTTAAAGAAAAATCGGAAAAAAAATACAGAAGACTACATTTACAACTAACTTTTCGCACTCTTTCATCTGAATAATCATCTGTCATTTTTATGCTTTCTCCACCTTTAACACTAAGTAACGCTCCGCTGGCATCCAGAAACGTACACTGGTCCACTAAACTCAACGCGCTTCAACATGTCTCTACAAAAAATCCTAACATTTAAAACTCTCAACATTTCAAGGAATTTAGGTTACGAAAAATGGGTGTACGTGAACTTGCTTCACCCAGTTACCTGACCACAGCAGGAAAACTTTGGACGATACTATTCGTATCAGACAAAAGAAAGAAACAAATCAAAGACAGCCAATGACAATGGCCAAGTGGGTTTGTGTTCTTCACTGTAAATCTTATCAAGCGACCCCAAGGTCAATTGATGAATTAATTTTCTAAAGAAAACAGTCATTGAGCAAGAGAAATAACTATCAAGCTCTGGTTATCGCCGTCTTGTTTTCTTTGAGTGGAATGTCCAGATAAGGTTTTATGGTAACCAATGTCGTTTAATAGCATGTCTACATGTATGTCATGAAAACAACCACTCATTAGTTTGGTACTTTTGCAATTGTTTATTAAAAGTACAGAATTTATCATTGATTTATTGCGTTTGTAATGACATTTATTTCACAAGTTCACACCGAGAACACGCGAAAATGACCTCTGGGGCGTACAAGTACAGTTCCATGAGTTTAATAAATGCTTCGGCTATTGTCATTTTCATGAAATATTAAAATTTTTATGCTCTTGTCTATGACGACGATGAAAACAACGATTGTATGGCAGATGTTTTAGAATTAAGAATATATATATCCAAATATATCTATATATATCTAAATAATACAGGAGTTCATTATTGGGCCTGGTAGTAAATGTGACTGGATGGTCACCAAATGCCTTTTTACTTCTTAGCTTGCCCTAATCCTGTTAGGGCATTATAACTTTCCGCATGTATAACATAATTGATAATACATACTTGTTTCGGTTAAACCTGGGTCCTCTTCCGGAGATCGTCTTTGTTGTATTTTTATGTGATGTGTTGAACAGAGAAATATCCACATTTGAACTCGTACCAGACAACCTTATTCCACAGGTCTCAAACGTCAGCTTGTAAACTGAAATAATATGAAGATTTTATTTTATTCGATCCTATTCTGTTTTAAATATTTCTGAAAGAGAACTGTGAATCTTATTGATGACTTCCACATGCGACCATCTTCCAGCAAAAGTATTTTATGGTTCAGTGAAGATGGTGATGAGCACAACCCAGGAGAGACCATGGAATCTGCTTGTTAGGCCAGCATGGCCACGAATGAATATCATCAGCACCGTTGCCATGGGCTTACCGGTGTGTGTTCCTAGCACCGGGTAAAATTCATATCTTCATTTGTGTAACAAAAAGAATGTCACGATAACCACCATGGATGTTCCAAGGAAATTGTAAAAGAGGCAACATAGAGTAAAGCAAATTTGAATTCACTGGATCTGCAACCCCAACAGGGTTCTACAACCTGTAGACGAACGTCACGGGTGAAAGAACATGTTATAAACAATCTATAAGCACAAAGCAAAGCATACAAACAGCCTCCCCTCAAACTGTCATTTGACATACGCTGAATCGGTTATTCTTATTAGGCAGAAGCTTTTGTCACTTAACTCTGTTTACATGCCAAACAACTTGTTTCCTGGATACTGGTGTGTCCCTGCCTCTAGTAGCATAGATCCGCCAGTATAATACAGGTCTGTTAACGCCTACATTCCAGAAAAACTAAAGCACGGAAAGTAAAACTAATGGAGCCACCACTTAGAGGATCTGGCACGACTGTTCATTCCGTGTGGAAGTTATGAAAGGACTTGAAGAATTTTTGAATATGTTGCGAGCTTTTAACAGCGAACGTACATATGAAATGAGTACGGGTACAAAATTCTCTTTATCGCATAACTGAGGTAACTAAAAGATGAAACAACGAACCCTTCTGGCATTATCCAAATGCAAACGAACTGCCACCTGGCTCAGGCGGAGCGTTGGAGTCAAATTGGCTACACGCGAACGCACAGTTGCTCGACAACACCCCCAACTTTAATTATGCATCCTCAATGAAAAACGATTTAAACACAACAAGTTAAGTTAGACAGGTCAATTACTGAGAATTAAGTCAACAACAGAGGATTGCACAGAGTCACCGGTTGTCGTCGGAGCGTCCGTGAACACGAATGTGGAACAGCCCACCTGACATGTCTGATATGTTTCAGCATAAAATTTTGATTACAGGCGCCCGCTCATTGTTTTTCGCAGCTGGATTGGTTTTAGAACATGGTGAATCTAGGCATCGAGGCATTACGGATGAGAGCAGGGCAATGATGTTGCAGTGTGTACGATTGCAGATGAAAAATCAGAGCTTGCTCCAGGAACAGGGCTTGCAGAAATATATGATTTCACAGGCTGAGAAATTCGTTTGTGTCTGAAAGTGTTGATGTGGCTGTAAGTATTGATGGATTGAATGTCTTTGTGGCCATTTATCAGCACGATGTGACTTGATGGGATTTCTACAACTTTGTAGTAAAAACAGTTCCGACTTCGACACGTAGTTACATCATGCGCATTAATATCGTTCCCACGCTTTCAACCAATAAAATGTACTAAAAGTGTTATGTAACTAGTTATACACATGAAACTGCAATTATGTGATAAATATAAATTAGACTTTCTACTGGAACGAAC